>JAFELO010000028.1:2132277-2207029 GCA_017140195.1 Eumaeus atala | reverse complement strand
AATTAAAATTAATTCATACTTGAATAATGTTAGCTCCAACCCGATCCATTGGCGTGTGTAAATACTGTTTTTATATAAATTATTAAAATATTATAAGCTTTTTTTTACATGGAGACAAGATAGAAACGGTTGATTGATTTTCGTAATATATTCACAAAAAGAACTGTATTTATCCGAAAATTTGCTTTTCTTTCTGCTATTTTATCAGCCGCTTAAGTTTAAGGTATATATTGTAGCCAAGGGCATCGAAGGAGGGAGCTGGGTGGAATACCCCATAGTACAGTAATGCCACATGTGCTTTTGAATTGAAACCTCATGTTTCTCATGGTCCATATGATTTTTAGACCGCTCAATTTATTTCAAAACTGTCCATTAAATTGCAACGATGATCTGTGCCTAGTTCTAGCCGGAAATCGCCAGTTTTTTTTTTTCATAAAAAGATATAATTTATACCTATGCGGATAAAAAATACCTATATACCACGATGTAAGGATGAGGTGATACCAGCATATAAGCGATTTACCTTTTAGAGCGCAAGCCAGTCATAATCCACTGAACCCCCACCCAAGACCGATGGTTGTGTAAAAAAAAAAATTTAATAAGAGGTAATGCCATGCATAGTGCATGACACTACATCCTCCTATGCAACGGGCCGGCACGACCGGGGAGGTATCTCTCGCTCAAATAATACCGCCGTAAAGTGACATCCTCAGTGTCGTGTTCCGTGCGGTTTGTGAGTAGCGGGTGGCCCATTTAGGATGGCAACGCATATGCATAGTAATTATGTGGTGGTTCATTCGGCATCGGCAGTCGGTAAAAAGGCTCAGAATTCTCGTTCGCCCTCTATTCTATATAAAAAAAAAACCTTAAAAGAACATAAAACAGTTTTGTAAATTATGTTAATGCTATGTATCAAATCAGCGTTAAATTGTTGTCCTAACACAAAACACAAAGCAGTCAATATATAATTGTCTAATCACTTTATTATTCTTTCGTGATAATCATTATTCTGTCTCGCTGCATTATTCATTAGACGCGTACACTACAGCTGTATATTTTTTTACACCGCAGCTGATTGTGAAGGGGGTAATAACTTGCGATCTGTGAAATTATCATCACCGTCACCTTGGTAAGTTGTAGTAAGAAGTAGAACTGTCTACTTTTTATTGGAATGGCAAACGGTTGTAAGGAAACAGGACCGTAATCACCAGATTTTTTATTGTATAGCAATTGGATGATTACCTATCTAGAGCAGAAAAACAAGGAGGTTATGCAAGTATGTTAGTAAGAGGTGTTTACCATGCATTGCGGCTGAATAGGATCGGCACGACAGGTGAGGTACCTCTCACTTACTCACTCGTGTGGTTTGTGAGTAGCCGGTGGCCCATTGGGGGGGAAGAGAAAAAGAGAGCGACGCACCTACACGGCAAATAAAACGTAGCACCGGAGTCCTTCAAACCAAACTTATGTTAGAAGAAGGTATTTCTCAGTTGCTCTATATTCCACTATAACAATGATTCCGCTTAAGGTAACGCAGGTACATACGTTTATCGTAGAGGACTTGTCTTTGCCGAACATTTTCGCCGTAATATTCTGCGTTGACGTGTACCGTACGGCGATGGCTTCCTTCTACGAGACAGTCATGTCCCAGAGACCGACAGACCTGGTTTCGAAGGAGGCACTACTCCTTGCGGCTCCAGCAATTGTAGCCTTGTAATGGTGTCGGGTCGGGACAGGAACTCGGCCCGCTTAGACACGACGTCGTGGGGATTAATCAAAAGCAGCCGGACAGTCCCCGTGGAGAAGACGTCTGGCCTTCCCGACGCGGTTCTCTTTAGTCAGTGTTGCACCCCCGAGTGCGGGGCCCCGGGAGGCCCCTAGACCCCGCACTCGCTACATAAAAAAAGGTACATACGCTTAAATACATATCTATTTATTACCCAGTTATACCCTGAATTACTAGACAGTGATAAGTCTCATTTTAAACGCGAGCTAACTAAACCATTTAGTTATGGGGACTAGGAAATACCCACGTTAGTTGAACAGGATGACAGACTCGTAGCTAAGCGGAATATAAATCCACTCGTAGCTGAAATTCACTCGTCCTCAAAATCATTTACAGATTTCCCGATATCGCTCGCTTCTTAATATTTTCCGTCAGCTAATCGAAAGAGACGGAGCTTTCCTTGCTTTATAATTAAGAACCTATATGAGTACGTAGTAAAATATATGCTCGCAAAATATTTTACATGCTCCATCATCTTCATCATAATCAGCCCTTATCGGTTCACTGCAGGGCATCGGCCAAGACGACCGATCTTCTGGTACTCGCATCCATCGCGGACCGGCTACTGCACGGAGATCGTCTTATTCAATAGGTGTTTACCCACGATTTCGTCCGCATACAAACAAACATGCCTACAGACAAAGCCACGTGCAAGAGTTAATATTTGTATAGCCAATATGTTCTTCTGATGTATAATATATATTATTGTAAAGTTTAATTTAAATCCATTCTGTAGATTTTACATGAAAGAGTGCAAACTTCCATCCATATTATACAAACATTCGCGTTTATACTACAAGTGGGATTAACATTCATAATACAATCTAATAAATTTTAACATCTTTTATATAGTATTTGGGAGGGCAAACCAACAATCGCAGCTTTTTGATGACTAATTATTATTATAATTGTGGTCACGCAGCTGCGTTTCCTCCTTTCCTCTTCCCGTCCAATGGGGCCCCGGGAACTCACAAGCCACACGAAACGCAACAGCATATCAGTTACTTTACGGCGTCGTCATGTGAGCGAGTAGTACTTCCCCGGTAGTGCCGGCCCAATTCCGCCGCAGTGTAACATACTCTTAAAATTTATTAAAAATAATGTATGATGCTATATATATCTCGCCGGCCCAGTTCAGCAGCAATGAAGCAAGGCACTACCTCCTTCTAGGTCCACTTCAGTGATCTGAAAGTTACTTTGAAAATGTCACCACTAAAGACCTGCGACGATGTTTTGAACCCTCAATTAAAATACATAAGTATTGTAAAAATATGACGCAGTAGAGATGAATAGCATTATATTTTTTGTACTGCAGCTTGCATGCCAGCGCTGGACAGGCAATGCGCAATTGCGTGTGCCTAATGTTTGCGTTTTACTCGAAACCAGGTCAAAGATGGATATTTCATGAGGTCATTATTCTATTTAAAGCTATTTGCTGGTTAATAGGACCATGAATAAATACGATAAATACACAATTTAATTTATGTCGTATTAATGCCTTTACTCGTTCTTATAGTCTGTGGACCTCGCTGGAATGTGGAGCCCCTTCCCGTTTCCTTTTCACCTCCCCGCGCTCGCCCCGTCGCGTCAGTGCCTGGGCGTACTGTACTAGAGCGTTGACTAGACCCTCTTTAAGTAACTATCTTGATCTTATACATGTGTGGCACTCGGTTCTTCCTGCCTACCATTAGGTACCTGGCGTGAAGATGTGTTGTTGTTGTTGTCTATGAGGTCGGGTCCTGTAAAGCTGTTATCATGAACTTACGTCAAAGTGAAATTTATTTCATGTTTATCTTTCATCTTTATAACATGTAAAATCTTTTATCGATTGTCAGTAACATTTGTTCTACCAGTTAGGGACTTCAAATTGATCAAGGCGACTTTGAAAATTCCGTAAAAATTATGAAAATTTAATTTGAGGATACTCCAAACATTCTCAATTAAAACCCCATTATCAGCTCAAACAATCCAAATATTGTCATATATAAAAACCGTAAATGTACACATTGAGAATGGTGTCATTTTTAATTGGTAATTACATTTTTTTTTTGTTTGTGTTCTCTAATAATTAAATATTATTATATGATAATTTATAATTTTGTAAGCTTATTATAATGTCACTAAAATAAAGTAATCAATAGACAAGGGGCCAGGGAATTCACCATATGATGTGCCTATCTATGCTAATGTTAAAGAGGAAAACATTCGTTTGTCTGCATTGAATAGTTTCAATAACTAGTGGCCGATTTAAAAAGAAATACCATTACAATCCTACATTAACTGCGATAAACATGGACTATATAACATTTCTAAACCGTTATAGGCTATCATGAAAACTTCGATAATATAACTGAATGTGTGAAAAAATAATCATAGTAATAACTTACATCGCAGCTGCAGAAATTGTCGACAACCGGCTGTCGCGGCAGACGTTGTTCTGTCATAAATTAAATTATTTGTTCTGTAAATGTAATTTTTTACGTGTAATGTTTACGAGGCCGAAATCAACATTTATTATATTTATAATTTTTGTAAATCAATTAAAATTTGCCATGTCTTGTGAAATATCCGCACGAAACCGGGACGGGTTGCTAGTATATATCTCCCTTCTTTGGTTCATTAGAATAAAAATATTATTATTGTTGTTGATTAGAAAATCTTTTTCTATACAATCTGTATATACTACAATGAGGTGAAAATCCCATATAATTTTCACGTCAGCCCGGTTTCGCATGCTAGTTTTTTCTTATAATTTCACAATATCACGGCGCGAGTGGCCATGCATGCGTGAAAGGAATAAATGTGGGCGGCGATATTAATTATACAATTACTGTCGCGCCACGTCAGATAAACCCAATAAAGAAACAAAGCGAATAATATTTGCTTATTCCTATTAGATTAGATGGCATTTGTCATCATCAGAGGATGTCCACTGATGGTCATGTTTGTTGATGTTGGAGGAGAGGAGGAGGCTAAAATATTCTATTTTTAGAGTTCCGAACTTAAGTTAGTAGTCGGTTCTACAGTCGGGAAACCTTTAAAATTCGAATTTTCTATTCCTTTAAATATTTTTCCCCGTCCTGAGCTAAAGCGCGGCTAAAAAATCCGTTCAATAATAGATCTAAACATATTGTAAGGCGGAGTCCTCAAAAGTTGTCTGTCTGTATGTGATCGATTTTCTCGAAATGTACTAAATCGATATTAATGCGGTTTTCGTCAATGGGTATAGCGATTTACAAGGTTTTAATGTGTAATTTACAAAGGAAGCAATCCGATAACTGTTATTCGTGGGCGAAGCTGGGTCGGATCCCTTGTCAAGTATAAAATTATCTATGTTCTCAGAAGAAACCATCTTAGAACGTCATTTTACATCAGAACTTCAAAGAGACCTAGGGTTGAACCTAATTAATTATGAATGTAATACGTTGCGCTGAAGTCTGATTGCGCCATCACGATCGGGGAGGTACCTCTCGTTTAGATGATACCTTGAAGTGATTATGCCGTCGCATTCCGTGAAGTTTATGATGTGATTAGCTGGTGGCCCAAAGAAAGAAGAGATGTAGGGATATAGCAGCAGTACTCGCCAAATGCTGGATACATTAATCGTTTGTTTCCCTATGCTAAAGTAATTAATAATTGGATACATATATTAGCATGCTTGGTATTTCTCTGCGATATATGATCCGAATTTCGGATCCGGGGGACCGACATAGCTCCGAGAATCAGCTAAGTGAGGGGAAAATTGGAAGGCCATATTACTCTCAGAACCGACAACCGTTGGGGACGAAAGGTTCCCGAGTCAACAGCCTCCTACCCGGGGGGGCTGGCGACATGGTTAAGGTGGTGGGGAGCCACCGGATGCAAGGGGATCGTGACCGTGACCGCTTCATGGGGGAGGCCTATGTCCGGCGGTGGACTTCATCCGGCTGATGATGATGATGAATATATGTTAGCATATATAAGCGAGCGTGAGAAGTAGCATGGCGCCACTGGGGTAGAAACTAAACTAACGGTCCTCAGCTCTCGCTCAGAGTAGATCTTTTTGTGAAAGGTTTTCTTTTCTCATGGAACGGTTATTCTTTCAAACGACTAGCTGTGGCCAACCGTTTTGCCCGCTAGTTAGTTATCTCAATTTTAAAATAATACACGTAAATCTAATATCGTTGTGTTGGCCGCATCGTTGGAGAGCTCGCAGAGAATGTTGCACAGCCTAAATTAATCCTTGGAGAGCTCGCAGGGAATGTTGCACAGCCTAAATTAATCCTTGGAGAGCTCGCAGGGAATGTTGCACAGCCTAAATTAATCCTTGGAGGGCTCGCAGGGAATGTTGCACAGCCTAAATTAATCCTTGGAGAGCTCGCAGGGAATGTTGCACAGCCTAAATTAATCCTTGGAGAGCTCGCAGGGAATGTTGCACAGCCTAAATTAATCCTTGGAGAGCTCGCAGGGAATGTTGTACAGCCTAAATTAATCCTCCCGACGTATTGGCCTTAGGATGATCTTGGACAAGACAAAGGTCGTGTTCAACGAACTCTTTCTCCATAGGCAGGTTAACATCGATGGTCTCTTTCTCGAAGTCGTAGACGAATACGTGTACCTCGGGAAACTATTGCAATTAGGTAGATATAATTTCGAGAAGGAAGCTGATAGAAGGATATAATTGGGTTGGGCAGCAATCCGGAAGCTTCGTAACATTCTCACGTCGCCTATACCGCAGAAGCTTGAATACGAAAGTCTTCAACCAATGCGTTCGCCCCGTGATGATGCCGAAACAGGGCCTCTTAATTAAGGACTGATCCGCAATTTTGCGGTAGCTCGACGGGCTCTTGAACGTGCTATGTTGGGTGTTGCTCTGTTCGACAAAATTCGTAACGAACTCATAAGACAGAGAACTAAAGTATCCGATACCAAGCGACGGATAAACTCAGAAGAACAGATGGCAGATGGGCCAGTAAGGTTCTGGAGTGGAGGCCGCGTTTAGGAGGACGAAGTGTTGGTAGACCGTTCACCCGGTGGGAAGACGATCTCCGTGCAGTAACCGGTCCGGGTTGGATACGAGTAGCAGGATATCGGTCGTCATGGCGTCTTTGAGTCAAACAGTCAAAATCGGAATAAATAAAATTATAATTCTTCGGGTACTTTTAAAAACTTGGTACATCAGGACATCTGTCATCTCAGTCCACCCGTGACCATGGTTGCTGTAAAGCTTCTGAAACGTCGGGCTACATAAATAATTTAATAACCGCGAGAAATCTTATGAGAAATGAATAAATAGGTACGATTGGCTAAGCTAGATAGCCAGTGGTTGCAAGTGGGTCGTGGCTGTGACCTATGAATGTGGCGCTCTATGGTTGAGGCCTATGTCTAGCATTGGACGTCATTCAGCTGATGATGATAATGAATTATCTAAGTATTTGGAGAGTTTTAGTAACAAGTTTCGCTATGCTGCTGTCATCGCGACTGGAATGGTAACTCGCTCCCAACCGCCCTAAACTGAGAGCTACTACTATGTTTCATGACATTTCTAAGTTTCCAGTGGCTCAATAGAGGAGTGCACGAAAGGAGGACTACAGATCTTCTTCATGATTATGCGGATGTCTATGGGCGTCAGTAGGCGTCACAAGGCTGGCTCGATTGCCTTATACTATTATAAAAATATTGAGTAACCCAGGCAAACGCAGGATGAGCGATAACAAAAGCGATTGACAATAAAAACCACAATCCTGTTAGTCTCAGTCGTGAGAACACAAACATTTGTTGTAGACTTGTTTATATGTGCAGTACCGAATTCAAGAAAATTTAAATGAGAGATATTCTCATCAAGTAGCGGAGATAATGATGCAGGTAATTGCGTCGCCTTACATCCTGATTACGCGTACACACGTGGATACCCACTGAAGTCCTTGCCTAGTTTATAACTAAACTAATCTATTGTTTGGTTAATCTATTTATATGCAATACTGCATACATTAAAATCTCTCAGAATTATACCGAAAATGGCTATTTATTCCACGACTAGTGGGACACGTAACAGAAGTGAAATTTCAATGAACGAGTGAACGGTATTATTAACAATATTCAAAACCAAGGAACTTGTCAGTGATATCGTCTACCCCCCTCTATGTTGCCGTAACGCTTTATCGTAAAAAAAACGTTATACAAGTCTATAGAGAAGTTTAACTTCAACAGTATCAATTTAATATGTAAGAAAAAATATATAATGTTTTCAATATCCGCAGCTTTGGAAGGATGCGAATTACAGTACCCCAGCTTTCTAGGCTTTCTTTCATAATGTAGAGCAATGGACGACTTACAGGCAATGATAAGATAAAAAAAAAACAATTCTCAGCGAATATAGCTTTGATACACAAGTAGATGGTTGTTGTATCAAGTTTTATTGATCTTAACTAGTTAGTCCTACTATGGGTCAAGCCTATCGTGGCGGTAGGACTCAGTAGACCGTGGTGAACCCAGACACCTTAGGCGAAGCTAATTGAATCGTCTACGTAACTTCCATATAAGAAGAGTGGATTAAAGTGCAGAAGGAGGCACTTTTGCGCACAAGGCAGGAAAGGGAACCTCGTTCCATTGCACTGTCATGAAGCTGATTGGGTAGTTCTGTGGTGCGATTCCTCTGAAGGTGGCGTCAGTCGCTTAGGGGACTGGCTAGCCATCGAGGTGCCCGGCAGATTTATAATTCCGGGTCACCTCACCAATGGCGGTACTGATGGCACTCGCGCCGGTTTTTGCGGGTATTTGGCGTTATCATATGCCGTTAGGTTTTCGTACCACCGGTCATCACCCAGGGCCGGTGACTTCTCGTCCATTTCGTTTCCCCGCGTGTACAAAAAAAAGGCTTGATTTGTACTTTACTAATGAATATAAGGAGTTTCAACGAAGCAAACTAATATTTAAAGGCTAAATATGGTACTGCCATGCATTTTTTGTTTCTTGCTGTTTATTCGATATGCCGATGAAGCGAAAGAAATGTGTAATTTTTCGGAATATAAATACTCGTATATGCCCAAAATTTTCCAAGAGACGCTAAAGTGCTCTGTGGAGAAATAATACAGTGTCCATAGTGTGTACGAGGCTGGATCGTGTAAGCGAGATCCTCTGGCGCGGTTCCCATGGCTCACGTCGAGCGCGCACGTCCGCGTCCATTATCAATTAGACTGCGCGCGCGCGTGCGCCCTGTCATTACTGTCAACTCACGAGTACGCACCAACACGCCGATTGACAAAACCCTCGCAATTATTTAACACACAGCTTATTGACCTTACGTGATTGCGTTTTTAAAGAACATACTAACTGGGTGAATTATAATGTGTAGCAGGTTGAGTCCCGTATCAGGGACTATCCCGTATCAGTGCCTTTTGACGACTAGCAATGCCGATATACATCCGCATTATTGTCATGTGTTGCCCACTTTTCCTCCGCCGCTCCAATGGGCTACACACGAACCACAAGAAACGCGACTTGCATACTGATTTGAAAATATTATTTTTCTGACATCTAAATTTGAACTTTGATGCATAATTATTACACTAGAGATTTTCACAAGATAGAAATCTAAAAAAATCTCTAAATATTTGTCATATCGTATGGATGCATAATGGCCATCAATGCCATATTAGTCACAACTTGGAAAAAATAATATTAAAATTAATTGTACCCATTTATAGGCAGAACATAAAATATTCTCAGTTGACTATAAAATCCGATTAGCCTAATGAGCAGTTAACTGGCAGACAATCTCCGAATTTCAGTCTCACAGGTTCTATTTGATGGCAATTTATGAGAAGTATTTTTTATTGCTGAAGTGTCAATGGGCTGATCACACACTCAGAAGATCAGATGACAGTATGGTTCTGGAGTGGAGGCCGCGTCTAGGAAAACGAAGCCTAACCCCGTGTTAGGTCCCGTAAGTATTTATGTTACGGGTACAAAAAGACAACTACATTTTTTTTTTTTCAGAAATTTTACATTTATGATTTTATTACAGAAATATTCGCAGTTTCACGCGCGTAACTCAGGCGTTATGTATGGCCGGCCGTAATGTCATATAGCCTATAACAATCCTTATGAATGTAGCTGTCCTACACAAAGAATTTTTCAAATTGGACATGTAGCACCAGAGATCAGCGCATTCAAACTAACAAAATCTCCAGCTTTATAATATTGGTATAGATAGACAAATGTCCTTGAACTTAGCGGTATTGAAACCCACGACCACTGTCGCAATATGCACGGCTGACCAGCCAGCCGTCGTCAAAATTATTTATCATCATTTCGACGTACAATAAAAGTCTAAATAATAAAATAAAATAAGTCTAAAGTAATTAAATAATATGAGTCTTAAAAACCTAGTTCATATAGTGACTTGATCGAATCGCAGCTAAATCGATCCGAAGCAATCCAAATAGTCGAAAATGCCAATTAGTACCGCCACAACGTCTGCACAGCCTAACGAACCGGTCTGCTTTTATTGCGAATACTAATGTGTCTGTCTACGAAAAATTACTATTGCCTGTATATTTTATGAATATTTGCATGTGGTATCTAGTGATGTGCCAGGTATTATAAAGTCTTTGAAGACACATTTTGTGAGGAGGTTGCCATTTGTACTAAACGAGAGTGTTTTGAAAAAAAAAATTAAACAGTTCTTTCTAGCCTATCCTCATTTTTTTGTTACAAACGAGCAAACGAGCCACGGCTACCGACACCCGCGAACATCAGCATAATTTCTATCCCGATGCGTTGCACTGCTTTTCACCTACATTTTTATATGACATGACACTTTGTAGTTAAAATTTCAAACTAATTTACAAAAACAAAAAAAAAAAATTTGCAGGGTCAATTCTATCTTACTCAACAAGAATATGCAACTTTGATCTGTCTCAAAATTTTATTGAAAGTCAAACATGCAACAAGTGGGTATTCTTACATGTACTTGTACAGTGTACAACATGTGACGTCTATTGCCCATTTTTTGCGGAAAGTTCTATATTATTCGGGCGCATGTTATATCATATTGCAATAGTTTGTCCAGACTACTAATTTTATTCAATATTACAGTTCAATCAAAATTATCGTCATTTTAATTCGATCATCACACAAAAACCAATCGACCTACCTTAACACGTTGAATGCGGATAGTGTCCAAGGTTAAAGTCATATAACATTTTATTATATACGAGCTATCGGCCCCGACATTGCCCTTGATTTAATACAAAGAAACTATTAATTATTATTAATAATTATTTATTACTTAATTCTTAACAAATTATATAATAAGGAATCGCTCTATATTTTGGTGTATACCACATAAAATCCATTTAATACATTTTGAGAAAATCGATCATGAGATCGAGACTGTATGTGCAGACAGCTTTTGGAGACTTTTTTCTAAATATATTATTAAATAAAACAAATGGGTACAGCTCTTCCCGAGGAAGGTTTTAGTGTATAATATGTAAAGAATTATTAAAGTACGAAGCCGGGTCAAATCGCTAGTTATTACATAATACAAAGTCCCCAAAAGCTTTGTCTATATGTGATCGATTTGATCAAAGTCTACTGAACGGATTGTCATGTGATTTTCAATCATGAATAGAGCGATTCTCAACGAAGGTTTTGGTGTATGATACGACTCTTTTTATACAGGGGCGACGCAAGGGCGGATTAGACCGGGTCCTAAACATTCCAATTTCCAGCACTAATGGAAAGAAACAAAAAAGGGGCGATCGAACTTGTGAATGGAAACTTTCTGAACTTCTTACTGACAGATGACAAAGTTCATCTTGCTACGCTTGCTAATAATAAGGTGATGAACTCATCCAATTATTGCCACATATGAAATTGGCGTTTTGTGTGGGAGGAACAAAAAGTGGAACATTTTTTAATATATTTAATTAATCAAAGTAGGAACCATTGTTTTCAATGCACTTTTGCCAACTCATAGGTAGTTCATTGATCCCTCTATTAAAAAACCAGTCAGACGGGAATCAATAAAATCTTTGAAGGCGATTGGGACTGACCCATCGGAGTTGAATTTTTTCCTTGCAAGTTATCCAAATTTCTAAAAAGATGTTAATCTGTTGGTACAAGGTAAGGGGAGTACAGGGGATGTCTTAGACTTTCCAATTAAATCTATCCTAATTTGGTAGCCGCCTGTTGCGTACTGTCACGGCACGAAGCGCGTGGAGCGATTGACCAGCCTAGGTTGCTTAGCCGCTAGCTCTGACCAGATTTGAAAAAATATTAATGAACAATGTTGGTACTTGTCCACCAGATGCTTACAAGTAAATTTTATGGGGTTCATTTTCGCTTGAGCCAGGATTTGGCTGGCAGGCCAGGATCCAACCATTGCGCTTAACGCTTCCGGTTATCGTAAGGAATCAATTTTTCATAACAGGTGACAAAGGTTCGGTTTAAAATATCTTCATTGTTGTGCCAGTTTAGTAATGTAACGCAGCAGTTGACGCGCGTTTCCAGGTTTGCTTCGGTCAATTCGTGAGGTACCCACACTTCAAGCTTTTTGATGTCCCCAACTTGCTTCGAGTGAATTAAAACAGTTCTATCCCTATCATCGCAGCCTGCAGCTAACTCGGACGTGGTTTGCGATGGATCCGCTTCAATTATAGCCGTCTACTCTTCATTATCAACTGTTGTCTCAGGCCATCCACGGAGCGGCCGCGAATGGAATGCCTTACCAAATTAGATAAATTCGTTATTAAGGTGGCCAGTAGTACGAAAAACGCAAATTTCATATGTTATACCAAAAACTAGGACCCTAATATTATACCAAAAAACTATTGAGACTTTTAGTAAGTGGCATGCTGTATTGCCGTGAGATTGCGCCATCACGACCGGTGAGTTCCCTCTCGCTCACATGACACCGTCGTCAAGTGGCAGCTGCGTTGCCACGTTTCCTGCAGTTTGTGAGTTTCCATGAATGTTGTTAGTCTAGAAGGCTGTATAACAATCGTGCCAATGTTCATAGGCGTCGTATAAGGCTCCGGCTGCTCGATTATCCCCCTATAATAAAAAAAAGTTCTGTGGTTGTTTATTAATTGATTTCAACGTCTCTTTGTTACGTCAACCGATTGATTTAACAAGTTTTACACCATCTCAATACATGAAACGGCCAAGTGCGAGTTGGACCTGCGCGCTGATGGTTCCATATCAACGAAAGGTGCGACTGTTATTTCTCTTATTACCTGACTAATATTGCCAATAGCTTTAAAGAACATAAAGAAGGCCAAAGACTTCAACCAAAGCTTTCTCTCCAAGACGTTAAACGAGCTTTGTTAGTATTCTCTCCCTAGTACGAAGCATTATAAATGTATGAAAAACATTTAAAATTATTATAAGCTCTTATGACCTAACCTACTACGTACCTTGTCTTGCCATAAATATTATAAAGTAAAGTAAAGAAGTGAAGAAAAAAAATTTATTCCAAATAACATCTATTACTTTTAGAGTGTGTCAGTTTACCGGCTAACAAGTAATGTCTACCTAATTGAAATAGTTGAGCGAGGTATACGTAGTCGTCTACAACTCCAAGAATAGCACCATCGACGTTGACCGACCTGGGGAGAACGTGTTCGTTGAATATGACCTTTGTCTTGTCCAAGTACATCCTAAGGCCAATACGTTGGGAGGATTCATTTCGGCTGTGCAACATTTCCTGCAAGCTCTGATACGATTCGGCCAACACAACTATATCGCCGGTGAAACGAATATGTGAGAGGCACTCGTCGTTAATATTTATGCCGCATTCTGCCAGTTTAGAGTCTTAAAGACGTCCTCCAAAGCATTAGTGAATAGTTTTGGGGAAATAACATCCCCCTGTCACACTCCTCGATGCAATTGGATTGGCCTTTTTTGACCTCCCGGAATCAGAACGGACATAAAAGCAGTGTCATACAATGCGCTCAGTTTTTCAACGTATAAGCCAATCGACCTGACATCGCTGCAATACCGTCAAAACAGCCCAGATTTCAACAGATTCAAATCTTTCTTACAATCCACAAAGGCAAGGCACAGCGTCTGATTGTACTCATGTGTCTTTTGTACGACTTAAGACTGACCATAAGGCTACGGTGAAAATGTGGTCCACGGTAGTAAATCCTCTTGCGGTACCCAGCCTGCTCCGGTGGCCGGCATTCGCCAAGCTTTATGGTGAAACGATTCATCAAGACTCCTGAGAACAGCTTGTAAACATGGCCGAGAAGTGAAGAAGAAAACAAGGTCTCTTTCGCTGATGACATTCGAAAGATTCGAAAGAAATGTGTCAGGCTCGCACACGTATCGTTGTTCAGGGTATCGGGATGCGGGAGCGTGCGATGTATACAACTTGGTGTAGAAAACTTCGATCCCAGATAAACTCTTAGGCTTAGAAGAAACGGTAGCCCCAGAATCAGTCCTAACCTTTATCTTCTTCCAAGTTTCTCCCAAAAACCTATTCTACTCAAGCGCTTCGGTAATTCGTTGCGTATTTGAGCTGCGAAGTTCTCCGCGTATTAGTTTGCGGATTCTCTTCAAAAGGAACTTGACATCGGCAGACGTAATGTCTTCGTGTGTTCTACTATCGGATTCCTTCTCTAAGTAATATCTACCTAATTGCAATAATTGCTCAAGGTAGACGTCAGGATACAGTTGGGTTGGTCAGCTTTCCGGAAGATTCGTCACATTCTTTCGTCGCCTATACCGCAGAGCTTCAATACGAAAATATTCAACCAATGCATACGCCCCGTGATGACCTACGTGGCCGAAACAGGGCCTCTTAATTTAGAACTGGTCCGCTAGTTTACGGTAGCTCAACGGTCTCTTGAGCGAGCTCTGTTGGGTGTTGCTCTGTCCGACAGAATTCGTAACGAAGTCATAAGGCAGGGAACTAAATTATTCGATATCATGCGACGAATATACTCGCTGAAGTGGCTGGTCACACACACAGAAGAACAAATGGCAGATGGACCAGTAAGGCTCTGGATTGGAGGCCGCGTTTAGGAAAACGAAGTGTAAGTGGAACGTACACCAGGTGGGAAGACGACCCCCGTACAGAAGCTGGTCCGGGGTGGATGCAAGTATTCATTGAAGGAGGCCTATGTCCAGTAGTAGGCAGATAATGATGATGATGATAGTAAAATTTGCTAATAATTTTAGGCTCAGAGTTCAAGTTCGTTAACCCTCTAGTTTCGCCTTGCATCGATATCTATTAATTTTAATTAGCGATAACTATTCTTTGTATAATTTTATTGCGACCATTTTTACTAGCGTTTAGGTAACTTTTGTCTCTTATTATTAACTAATATTTTTTCATTAAAAATTTAGAGACGCAATTTATTAATACTACTCAGATCACGTCACTGAAGTTAAATTTCTTAATTCATACGAAGGAAAGGAAAACTGTCTACGAGAAAAAGAAAATGTGTGCTCGCCCCTAATACACAAAACGTATCTATCTTTCTATATTCACTAACTCATATCTCCCTCTCAACTTCCGTTTGTCACGTTTTTGTAACGCTCTCGTTACGCATTCACCAGCTCTCTCCCCAAGTCAAAGGGGCATGTAAATTTTAGTTAAGAAACATATTCACGTATTACGCAAGAGGCTATATGCGTGGGTATCGTAACGTTTTTAGATGGCTCGTTTCCCTCCGATGTCCTCAAACCAATAAAGCGTATAGAATTTTAATGTATACACAAATAAGATTAATAACGTTACACAGTATCAGAGGACATGGCCCTTAACGAAAGCGGCGTGGTCGTGCGCGCGGCTGCGTGGTCGTGAGAGCGCGCCAGATAAGTGCGAGGTCGGGAGACGTCACGACACGAGCCAACCCTCCGACCGCACACTTTACGCAGAAATACTACGCTAATTATTTCACATGTACCTTTATATCGTCCCTTCTGGGCCAGATTGTGAGGGGGATGTCTCACTGTTACCCACCAATGATGTTTATATGCGTTGTCAACTGGTTTCACTATTGACAACCGCCAAAATTTTATACAATAATACAGTAATAACTTTTCGTGTACCTTTCTATAGTAGGTCCGTTCTGGACCACTCACGGATTGTGATGAGGAGCGATGCACCTTCATATCGTCCCTCTGGGTGTATATTCGATGTAACACTCCAGTGGTGTTTAGAAGGCTAGAAATCAACTGGCTCCATCGTTTACAATTGATAAAGTTTATATTTTACGTATTGTGACGAGGATGGGGGAGTCTCATCATATTCTTACTTATGGGGTCTCCACAAAAAATTAATCGTTGATAAGATCGCTGGGTACTATAAAAATCACTAATTATTTCTTAGGTACCTTTATGCCGTTGTTAACCCTCTATTCTGCCGGACACGATTGAATAGGAAGATGAATAGTCCCGCGGCTTGATGGTTCGCCTGCTGAAATTGTTTACCGGGCCACCCGGACAGCTAAAGTGTCGATAGAGTACCGACGGGGTCTACTCAAGGTCTTCCTGTTCGCCCCTGCCGCCATTGGTGAGGTGCCCCGGATCTATAATTCATTGGAGCACGGCCAACGGCTAGTCTGTCCCCCAAATGATCGACACCACCACAGGTGGTGTTGTCTTGCGCCACAGGACAACCCCTTCAACTTTGGGAAAGTGCAATAAGTTGAGTTTCCCATCCTCATCCTTACCCCGTACACGAAGGCGCCTCCTCCTATTGCTCTTTTGTTGCATCTTACCTTGTGAGGGGTACAAAGTGAAGCCCATCAGTTTGATTGGCTTTACCCAAGGTGCCTGGTTTCAAAGCAGGGCATTGAGCCGCACCGTCACGAAAAGCTGGAACCATGGTGGGGAGATAGGGTCGACCCAGTGTAACATCTTCAGTCTCGCGTTTCGAGCGGTTTGTAGCTAATTGCCCATTGGGGGAACAAGGAGGGCAACGCTTCGGCATAAAGGGATTTCTCATTTTCCCCCCCTTTTTATAAAAAAAACATGCAGTAATTAAACTTAAAAAATGGTCATCCAGAAAGCTAATGGACTTATCTGTTGTGGTTACTAATAATTAGAACACTGCAGTTCAACTTCAAACTATCAGTTGAGAAGGTTTGGTGATGAGCTGCGCCCATGTAACCATACCGAAAAAGGAGATAATTTGTTTTGGAGTTGATTAAATATAGACTCTTTTTCTTCTAATTCTGTATTTATTACGCGATTACGCGATTCTCCGTTCATGAAAAAGAGATGTACGTAGAGACAAACATGAACACTAAAGACTTAAAGATCTCTTATTTTGAATGTAGCAAATGATTTCTCAGGGGTACTACACCTTTTCACTACAAATAAAGTTTTGAGTTTAATATTTACAAACGCAAAACACAATTGTGTCCATGTCAATAAATAAAAACGCTTAAAACAATTAAAGAGATACCTGTTCGCCATAACAATCCAATTCCTAATATAGGTTACAAGAAACATCTATTTATAGATCAGCAACTTTGTTAGTATAGAAGCGAAGTCTTATAATTGACATATATGTCCCTCCGGAATAATTTTCTGTTTTTTATTGACCTCTTACGCGTGTCTCATAATAAACAAGACCAAACGCGAGAGGACCTAGTACTGAGATGGTTCTGTACTTAAGTACTTAGTGTTCTGTATCTTTGAACAGATTAAAATATGTATTAGTAAAATAATTATGTGATTCAATTATCTACCAGGCTGTGCCCCCCCCCCTCTTCCTACAGCTTTTTGTCTAATATCTCCTGTACATCAGATCCTTGGTTTACTATACACAATAAAGGAACAGTTGCAATTAATAAAGCCACAGTAGTATAATATTAATCAGTACATCATTTTAACCTCGGCAATACAAAACGATGACCTACTATGAAATTTGGGTTATCGTGGCTTTGGTAGGTAACATCGTGTAGGTAACATTGTGTAAAACAGGCGCAGTATAATAATAATATAACATAAATAAGGATTATCTTGACACATGAACCTACTTAACAAATAAAACGGTAACCAAATTAATCAACAACTTCAAGTTAGATACCTTAAATATAATCCGGTATTTATTTCACGCGGATCCCTAAAAGTTTGGTATTGTGTCCACCAATTACAACTTTTACGTGCAGCGTACTCGTAAATGTACATAAAAACACGCCTGACTCTACATGTCTAAATTGAAGCGTAATCGCCGTACATTTTTATAATAACAATTGTGTAATTAGCCCACACTAGTTCTCCACAATTAACGTAACATTTACCGCAATTGCTGAGGAACCCGTTCACAATACGCAATTATTTAGTCTTTGACGCGTTTTCATTATAATGAGGGTGAGGATATGCGTGAGTCATAGGCAGGGGAGAAAACAGCAAGTGTGTACTTTTTTAAGTTTCAGATAATTTCATGGCTGCGTAACTAGTTAATGATCCCTTCAAGCCTCTGACTGCTCGTTGTCTGACATCTGCATTGCTGACTGAACCTACAACTACCGGGGAAGAATGGGCCCCGCGGTGAGAGGAGCAGTGTTATTCTGTGGACTGATAAGCTGGTAAAGGATACAAGGAGCCGCTGGATGTAAGCAGCTTAGGACTCTGAGACTTGTGGCGATCGTGAGTGGAGGTCTTAGCAGTGACCTCACCTGGTCGCCAGAAATTGGCACAAGACATATCTATCCCACCTACTGGAGGCAAGGAAGTGTACTCCCCGATTTTCGACTCAACCTATTTAGACCTTTAAGCCTTAGATTTCAAGATACATCACGCATCGACCATGCCAATGCCAATTCAACTATTTTAGCTAATCTGATCAAAAACAAGTCAGCATAGCGACATATCACATCGGTATTAGTTAAACCAAAATAATAAAAGGCCAAATTGACCTGCCGCTTGAGCGGGAGGGGACCGGGTCCACCTTGGTCCAGGTAAGAACAGTTACTTTAACTAATCTTAAATAACTGTCGTGATGCATCCTTCCCATCTACAGGAAAGGAGGTGGGTCTCCCAGAACACCAGACAGTGGTGCAGTTTACGAGTAGATGATGCATGAACCGACATCAAAATGAAACTGCTAAATACATTTGCAAATATTCGAACAGGAACGAGAAAATTTAAATTTTCAACAAAGCTTGACCTTTGATGACTTTAAAAAATAATTGTGTTCTATTCCGGAAAAAAATATTTTTAATGTAACACAGAAGCATTTACGACGCTCGCAGTTAATACTGCATATAAACCTACTGACCTTTGTATGCGAATTTAAATATCGACAAAAACAAATAAAATTGTCTTTGGAATAAAATACCACGCATGTCTAAACCACGTAAGATGGAGAGAGGGAAATGAATGTTAGTGTTTTTACAAAACATAGCATAAAAACGCTACATTTAAATTTTTTCTTCAAAATATTCAGGTCCCTGTACTGGACCCACACATGTTTAAGCTCCGAACCGTTAGAAAGTCCAATAACATCCGAATATAACGTCTGTAACATACGGACGAACAGACGGACTTGATGAAATTCTAAGGGGTTCCGTTTTTTTTCCATTTAGCTACCAAATCCTAAAAAGTGAAGGACAATTAAATCGATGATAATAATCCTATGTTTAAGTATTATACGACCGGAGAGGTACCTCTTGCTCACATGATGCCACTGTGAAGTGACAGTGTCGCGTTTCGTCCGGCTTGTGAGTAGCCGGTGCTGCTGTGGAGAGGAGGAGGAAGGGGGCGTAACGCGGGGGCGCAACAGCATGACAGCAATGCGGATGTCTATGGACGTTGCACTCATCACTATGACCAGATTGCTCATTCACCCCCATATACAATAAATAAGCAACTTAACGACCAGTGTTCGTAGTCGATGATGCCATATGGAACCGAGACTTGGCCGCTAAATGTGGGCCTCTTTAATGGGCTCAGTGAAACTCAGCGTGCTATGGAAAGAGCTATGCTTGGTATTTCTCTGCAAGATTTGGTCTGAATTTCGGAAATCCGCAAAGGAACCAGGGTAACCGACATAGCTCAGAGAATCAGCAATCTGAAGTGGAAATGGGCAGGCCACATTGCTTTCAGAACCGATAACCGTTGTGGAAGGAAGGTGCTCAAGTGGCGGCCTCGCGCCGTAAGGCTGAGTGTGGGACGGCCTCCTAACCGGTGGACTGACGACTTGGTTAAGGCGGCGGGGAGCCGCTGGATGCAAGTGTGGCTCGTGACCGTGGTCTGTGACGCTCTGTGGGGGAGGCCTACGTTCAGCGGTGGACGTCGGGCGACTGATGATGATGGTGATGATGAAACAACTTAAAATATACATGAATACATACAAACGTGCGTACAATTAAATGTAAAATGTATTATTCTAGAATTTTCGAGAATTCTTAAATAAACTTACGCGAAGATCTGTACAGTATACATTAAGCGAGTCTATTACGTAAACAACATTCAAAGGAGTAGTATGATCTCTTAACTGCTATCGGAAGTCAATTAGTTTTTTAATTGACATGTCGAAACCGATCACATTAATTTCTACAGGCAGTATAAGGTCATATGATTCCTTTAGTGTATCAGCCAAGAACTGACACCTACTGCATGTTTTATGCAATTTGTTATAGTAGACATAAACGCATTGCGTCTGCAACAATGAAGCATGTACAAAGCTGGTTAAATGTCAGGTTCATACAAAAGTCGTAATGAATACCTAAAATGTCCGATGCCACTGTATAAATTTCAATTTGCTGCGTCGCATTCGATTCCGCATTGGTACTTTGAATCGATTGTCCATCGCAGTTACGGCCTCGACCACCTAGTGAGCACGCAATCGTCAAGTTATACAATATTGACAAATTATACGTTTTTAACATATAAATTAAACGGGTCTACATTTTTAAGCCACTTTTATACTTTGTTAACGGTTCAATGTTATTCTATAAGTTTGGGTTCACATTCCCAATTGATATTTCTACGATATTTATCCCTATCTTGTGTATACCATATGTAGCAATTGTAAGAACAATATATTTTTTACTTGAATATTACATAAATATATCGTCCTAGGCTCCGTGTGACAACAGAATGCTTATAAATCTGTCAAGTGCTCCATATATGATAAAATGACTACTTTGTAACATATTTATTCAATGGTCATAATTATTAACATTCTTTGAAACGGAAACAAACCTTATATGAATAAGGGCTTCAATCGCTATGTAAGATATGTGTAGCAGGATGGAAAAAAAAGTTATATTACTAGTAGCTTTTTTTCAAAATCTTTATTTAAAAGCATAAACATTAAGTCAGCCTTACATCTACTGAAAAAAATAATTATATAATTATATATACATAGCGAATGGATAACAATTCTTCTAATTTAAAATTAGAAGTATTTTTACTTCTATACTATTTTTACTAGGACGAATAAGAAAGAAAACTTCAGCTTTTCTTTTTCAATTTATGGTGGACACTAAGTGGTGAACTTTGTGTGGCCACCATAAATTACTGGTAGTATCTAAAAGGATATTTTATTTATACCCCAACGCAGATATTATTAGGTGTTTTTTTTTTAGTTTTTCTTAGAATATTATATACTAGATTGCATAAAAAAGTGTGTGTATTTTATGCTTCTTTGGAGTAACAACATAAAATCTTTTTATATTTTGCCTTATTCTACGTTTGTATAAAAAAATACACAAATAAAAAAAAGGAAATTTAAATTGAGTTTTATACGCATTAGTAATTTTAAAGAAACTAAAATGTTGCTATAGCTAATATATATTTTGTTGGTTTCTCGTGACTGTATGCGCATCTAAAAAAAAATACTCTCGTAATTTTCCCTAACGCGCCAAGAGAAGTATAACATCAATGTTATGTTGTATATTGTTTACTGTAGTATAAATAAAATATGATTGTTTTATCAAAATATTTGATCTCAGAACGCCTGCAGGTAATGAAATGCCACACCATGTACAGTAAAATTTATACCTCGTTTAAAGGTGATAAAGGCAAACACCTTCAAGAAAGGAAAATCTGCATACAATGCTAGAACAGCCTGCTGGTTCTGAACTCCTTGTTTTGCTGTTCGTATGCTTGTTAATGTAATGTATTAGATGTACCATGAGGCAATTACATAAACCGTTTCACTGTTTAATGGTAATTATTTGTGTCGAACGTTAATTTATTTACTTGTGTGATCGTCGAACGTTTTAATAGATTATTGAAGTTTAAATTATTACGCACTACTGGACATGTTAATTACGAATAGACATCTGTTATATACGATTTAGACCACCACTTCTTATCCGCTAGCGATAGGATATTTATTTAGAAAATGTGTATTTGTGTGAATGCAAACGTGTTTGTATGAGTGTAATGAATGTGCAAGCAATGATAAGATGTAGCGTCACGATTCATTGCAGCCCAGTTGAGCGACCACGAACGACCAGCGAGGTACCTCTTACTCACATGATACTGTCGGCAAGTGGTTAGTTCAGTGTACGTAAGTAGCCGGTGGCCCATTGGATGGGGAGGGAGAAGAGGGCAACGCATCAACATAGTCGCTATGCGGATATTTATAAGCGACAGTAGTCATCAAAAGCCTCCGAGTCTTGTTTATTCCCACATTATATGAAAAAGCATGAATCACTTATTGGATTTGGTTCCCTCTGCCAACTCAGTAAGGGAACTGGCATGAAAATGTGTGTTCTTCGATGTTATATCTCCAAAGTTTGTGCGTAGACTAAACGGCTGAATGAAATTTGGGTGTAAAGTCTCTCTTAGATTCAGCTTAATGCGTTATTATATATAATAAAAAATTTCAAGGTTTCCAAATTTTATAGCAAATGGTTCTTGATTATATATTATTAATATATATAAGTGTTTAGTTTTTTGAACATATTGAAGTAAAGTTAGTTAATAATATATATCTTCTTATATTAAGATTTTCCATACTGTATCTATTTCGATAGTATGTGTGTCGCAGGCAGATGCGGGTAGCACGAATATGTATAATATCCAATCGATTCCAAATTGAAATGTTAATTTGTGTTAGCTAAAATATTTTCTAGCTATATTTTCGCTTTTCGAACGGCTTACTGCCAAGAGGGAGTTGGATAACCTAATTAAATAAGCCCGCTTTTTTTATACACGTGCAAACAAGCAGTTACAACTTTTTTGTGGAGCATTACACCAATAGACATCCGCATAATTGTAACGAAGCACAAGTCTTTTATTTATCAGTCTACTGTGAACTAACGGCACCCAATATGGCCGCAATGCAACGTGGCATCATCTCTCACTCAACTGCTAGCATCAACATAGATGAGTTGCTCAACCTTACCATCAGGTGAGTGAGCACGTTTGTCTCGAATGAAGCACATAAAGTCAGAAGCTTAGCCGTTTGGGTTTCACACGGCATGAGTCACAAATCAATAGCTTGTTTCACACGCAGCCGTTCTCGAAAACACACCGCTGACTCGAGCATTCCGTGGCCGGGGATCGAGTGTCAGTACACCTGCACCTGGGACAGATAGCGATTTGGTAACTCGTCATCATCATCGTGTACGCATACGGCTGCATATTACTTCCTTACGCACGCTTAATTTGTGGAGTTGGCTGGTGAATGCGACGTCAACAACAACACATATTTACAACAGCTCCCTAATGGAGTTGGCTGGTGAATGCGACGTCAACAATAACACATATTTACAACAGCTCCCTAACGGAGTTGGCTGGTGAATGCGACGTCAACAACAACACATATTTACAACAGCTCCCTAATGGAGTTGACTGGTGAATGCGACCACAACAACAACACATATTTACGCCAGATCCCTAACGAAGTTGGCTAGTGAATGCGACAACAACGACACATATTTACGCCAGCTTCCTAATGGAGTTGGCTGATGAATGCGACAACAACAACACTTATTTACGGCAGCTTCTTAATAGAGTTGGATAGTGAATGCGACAACAACAGCACGTATTTATATCACTTGACGGCGGCATTATGTGAGCGAGATGTTCCTCCCCGGTCGTGCCAGACCAATTCCGACGCATAGGAGGACACTATTGCCATACACTGTACATGGCACTACCTCCTCACATGCAGCATGGCACTACCTCTTCGTAAAATAATCGATTTCGATTAATCAGTGAACACATACAAAAAAATCGCAATAAGAAACCTCCCCTTCATCTGAAGTCTTAGAAGATCGTGAGTAATTTCCTCCTGTGGTCTCTATCAATAAGGGTCTTTCATGTTGATTTTATCATATTTAAATTATTAAAAATTTAATTTAAGACAGGAGACAACGTCTATCGAGACAGCTAGTTGCCAATAATTTCTGCAGGAAAATAAGAATTTATTTAGATACTTTTTCACACCTTTGATTACATGATCGAAATATTCAAAATGAACTCCAAATTTTTAGAAAATAATTTAAAACCTACGTTCATCACAGATATTGTAATGGTAAAAGAATTTTTAAAATCTGTCTATTTGTTTCCGAGCCTATTCAATGCAGACAAACAAACAAACGTTTCCTCTCTACAACATTAGTAAAGATGCAGCTAAAAATAAATAGCGCATTCTGTTTCTATACACCATTTATGCCATCGTAGAAATGCAATTTATGCCTTTGCATAACCGTAGGTACATTTCATAAAACAATAAAATTAACACACAATACTTAGCTACTTGGAACACAACAATTTATAGTTTTACATTCCCGTGCGTCATGTGTACGCAATTTTTAATTACTCATATTTACTGTCAAACACCAAAGGTTAAGTACAAGTATGTGAGCAACTTTTTCCACCGTTCCAACGCACCCCCGAAAAACTCGAAACCTCATAGTTGCAATTCCTATCAGATTCTCTGGATATAACCAAGATGTCGGCAATACTTTACATCATGTATTAACTGATTATTTATTTAAACCAATTTTGCACTGATACACACCTTGTATGCATTGTCTGTGCTTCTATATATATATATATATATATATATATATATATACGGCGATTTGTACAAAACGACTGCGACATTTACACAATATTACACATTTCTGTAAAAAACGGTTGCTTAAAACTTAAATAAGACCGCCATTCAAAATACCATTCATATTTGCTAGACTAGTTCTAAAACTTTGTCGTGCTGGTTCACACATCCTTATTACATCTTCTACTATTATAGTTTGTATAGTATACAATATATAGTGTATAATATATATGTATTACAACATTCATCCACCATCCATCTCCAGTCCTGCCTGTCTCCGTTCGTGTCGGATTTGCCGTCACATCGGA
Source organism: Eumaeus atala (assembly GCA_017140195.1). NCBI lineage: Eukaryota > Metazoa > Arthropoda > Insecta > Lepidoptera > Lycaenidae > Eumaeus > Eumaeus atala. Next base: position 2,181,963 of record JAFELO010000028.1, on the reverse strand, counting down.
ATAGGGGAATGAGGGAATAGTGAGTGCACTTGTGTCTGCGCTAAACCTTGTGCACTATAATTCGCAAAGATCTGCTGCGACGACATAATCATTGTCATTGTTACAATATTATAATAATAATAATAATTTTAATTAGTTTTTAAGTGTCGCGTTTCGTGCGGTTTGTAAATAGCCGTTTGCCCGATGGGAATGAGGAAGTGAGGATAACGCATCGGCATGGTAGTTTTGCAGATGTTCACGAGCGTCAGTAGTCGTAGGAATTCTCTTCTTTTTGTTTTAGCCAATTATACTATAAAAACGTGGAAATAAGTAGAACAACAGATTCACTTATAAGGCAAAGGATTCTCACTTGAGGGTAGTTAACTTAACGTATACATGATAAGTGCAGAATTAAAGCTTATTAATTACTCTTTCACCTTTTGTTAAATCATTCAACAAAACAATCGATCCCACGGGCAATTCCCCGGTCTGAAAATATAAATTTCAAATCAATAGTTCGTTTTAACTGCTGACCCAATCCAACGAACTAGGGCACTTTTCTATTAATACGACGGCTTCGTCTGCCGTTTTAACAGACGCCAATTTTAATTTTAGTCGCATCCAACCTGAACAAGGAAATGCTTTTATTTTACAAAAAGAAGTTTAATCGAAACAAACATTTGTCCAACGTTGTTTCTTTTTGTTCTTATGTATTTGCACCTTTACATTATGTACAACATATTTATTGTTTTGTACTAAATTGTAAAATGACCCATTGGGGGGGGGAGTGAAAAGGAGGGCAACGCGTCGGCATAATTATGCTGATGTTTATGGGCGTCGGTAGTCATTGAAAGGCTCCGATTGCTGGTTTGTCCCCCAAGTTTGTTTGGTTGTGTGACAATACAAGGGAGTGTGTAGAAAATTAAACGTATATAATTAGTTAGCTAGTGATCGCTCCGTGATCTAAACTCGATCTCAATTTTATATCTCGATCTTTATATTATGCAAATGATAAAACTATATAAAATTTAAAATTTCTTCATTCAAGCAATTCTTTAAGTAAGAGACTGGCCCTTTAATTCACCGATTAATATATAGATAAGTATCGTCTCATGTGGAACTGTTCGCTTTGACGACCCTATATATACGGAATTGGTATGAAGTAGTGATATTGTCGTTTTTTGTAATAAAATAGACGTTGCCGACACTAAGAGAGTTCGCCGATGTTGAACATGTAGATGCTCGTCCATCCTAATGCAGTGGGGCTCGCATTTCACGCCTTTGCCTTGGACCTCTCGAGTACTGATTTTGAGATATTTATTCTCAATCGCTCCGCTTCTCTCAGCTGCTCCACTTCTCGCATACCCCTCATAGTGTTTACCTGCGTTCCAAGATTCTACGCTGCTATCTCTAATTAATACCGGCAACGAAGGGTCTGTTCCTGTCACAGTAACGAGAATTGCCCTCACTTGTTCCCATGTAGGACACTCGGCTAAAGTGTTTTGAGCCATATCACGAACCTTACCAAGTAAAACAGGACGATGTTAGCTCGATTTGAACCACCTCACACAGATAACGGCCAGAACAGCTATACCCCGTTAAAATATGTGTGACACTTGCCGTAATCAGCTTTATATGGACACTTGGTGATTCCAGTCTCTGCTCCCAAAGACGCATAGAAATTTCCCGACCGGTCCATTTCCAGCTTCGCAATTTTTCTGGAGCCGGAATTCGGGCGTCGTCATAAGACGCGGTGGCTAGTTCTTTAGCCTCCAGGTCCCGTGGTCAACAAGGGTACATGCCATATCTCGTGAGATCGTTCTGTAGCTGCAAACCGCCCGAATAGCCATAGCTCGCTGGAGCTCGCCCATTATAGCACGGTTGAGGGCGGATGTAACTTCCGCCCACACTAGTGTCCCGTACATGACCATTGAGCGGGTCACATCTAGAAATAGCCTGCGACAACTAAGTTTGGGAAGAATCCAGGCGAGGCCGGTAGCGGCTTTAGCAATAGTCACGACCACCCGGTCGAAATGACTTCGGAAAGTCTCCGGTTATCGAGGAGATATCCTAGGCCCGGCACGTTAGTCCAAGGCGTTTCCAATTGCATTGAAAAGTGGTTTTGAGGGCCTTATACGTGGTCCAAACAGGCACAGTACTTTAGACCAGGGTCACTTCAAGGCCAAGAGGATTCGCCGGACTACCTGGGCGATTGTTGCCGTTACAAGGATGGTGGCCCGTCTTCAATTCTCCTTGCAGGACATGACCAGTGTTTTATCTACACAGCACAGGACATTCGCTCCGTGATAGATATAACCGTGAAGCGTCTAGTCGTATCCAATGTTCCATAGGCAATCCAAGATCCCTTTGAGACACCGTACACAACTTCTCTCATCTATCAACCTTCCTCTTACGTCGGGTAGCCAACAGTACGCGATAATAGGTAGACTACAATGATCCTCGGTAGTGCGTGGAATCTCAGCCCCTCCCGGATGATCTCCCGAGGGTGGGAGTTGAAAATATTGGGCATGTCCAGAGAAACCGTAACAATCACCCCACCCCGGGAAACCTCCTACTTAGCTAGTAGGTTTTTAATTTTACGACTGCATGGTCATCCGATCGACCGATGTGGACGACAACCAAGTTGGTTTTCACTGAAATCTGGCCCAACGCTCATTAAGCGACGCGCGAGTCGATCTGCAACCACTATTTCTAATGACTTGCCGACTTCGTCCAGCGATCGGGCGATAGGCCGACGATCGGTCTTCGGGCCGACCCTCCTTCCTAATAAGGATCAATTTACCACTTCTTCATCGGCTGAGAAAGCAACCCTGCACAATGCATGTAGAAAGCATTTGTGGAATGATCACCTACAAGGAATCCATCACAGGGACACAAACACGTCCTGGAATACCTTCTGGGCCCGGAATTCCATTCCTTCACCGCATGTGGTTAACCCTCACCTCTAACTCTGCTAATGTAACTGGTGGTGGTGTTTCCTCCACATCAGGTTCTGGAACGATCGACGTGTCCCTTCTTGTTATTCTAGAGGGTGACTACTCTCCTCGCGACGGAAATAGAGCAGTGACCACGTCCTCTCGGGGCTGCACTGGGAGAGTTAGCGTGAGCGGTAGGGTGGCCGGACGAAGCTTATTCGGATTGCGCCACGGGTCACAATCATGTGTTTCTAGGAAACGATTCCACGGCTCGACGTTTGCACGTACCGTAGCGGATGGTACAACGTGCATTACGATAGCTATCGAAAGCAAGAGTATACTCTTCTACAAGCACTGGAGGTCTACGTTTTCGATCACGGGTATAACGGCGGCGAGCCTTTACGCAACTGCTGTAGCTCTGAGTGCCATCAATAGCAGCTACGTTTTGGGACAGATGGACTCGGGGCATACATGCATCGCAGACTTACCGCATTATGTCGGTGCCTCTCTCGGCTTTAAATTCGGACCACGATCAATGTGTGACCTGCGGGGCAGGATCCCAGATTTATAGGTGGAGTCACCATACCGGATATATTGATGGTCTGAAAATGTGGAGACGTTTTCCAGGACACGCCACGCCAGAATCGTCCCGACCGTGACTCACTAGAGTGAGGTCGAATATAGATCCACCATTATGTCCGAACCGATAAACAGTTCAGCGCCGCTAGCCATTTTACTTCTCAACCTCAACAGGGCATTTTAAACATACAGTAACACGGCGCCGTCCATGTTTGCGGTTTTCTCACACTTTAATCGATTCGACTGACCAGAACCACAGCGTTCAGCCAGTTTGGAGCCCTGCGCACTTTGGAGCCTCCTCCAGTTTTGTGGCAAGTGCGTCGGCCGCGTAATTGTCAGCACCGGGTAATTCCTGGATGCGGGCTCAAGTCACCTCCAGTAACAACCATCACGCCGGTATTTCGATTGCCACCACTACTACTTTCTTTTTACAAAATGTATCTCTCCGCTGTGCCTGACTGCAGTGTTGATACAACAGCTGCGGATCTTGGGGCACGCGTTTTTGTTTTCTTTTTTATATACTCCCTTTTTCATCTCTGCTGTGTCAGAGGGTTTAGACTTTTTTCTTCTCCTGATCACTTCCGTCCACCTTTCTTCAGATTGTGATAAAATCATTATACGCGTTAGCCACTACTGGAGGTTGTTACTGTACAGACGGTGAGTATTCGGGTTTGCTTGTACTTCCTGCCGCAGCTCCAGTTTTGTTCTTTATGAGATGTTATTTCTTAAATGCGTTCTCCTTTCCAGAACCTTAGATGGCCCGTCTCCCATCTGATCGTCAGAGCGTGTGACGAGCCCATTGCCAGTTCACCGAACTTATTCTTCGTGTGATATCGGAAACTTTAGTTCTCTGCCTTATGACTTCGTTACAAAAAATGGATTGTATGAAATCTATATAGTAATACACATATATTATACACATAGGTAAACATCTATAGCCTGGTCGGGATTAAAATCCGCAACCTTCGTCTCAACATGCACGGCTATCCGAGCTTTATTACCAATGCGCCAGACGTTCATCCTATACACATGCGTGTGAACATATTATGTATTTATTCCCAACTATAAACATAAATTTATTTCCTTTATTTTAGTTACCCAGTCTTAGCGAGTGAATTAATTCACATGAGCGTGATATTGTTAATTGTTCATAAATATTAATTAATTGATTTCATAGCATCCATTTTTTGTGTCGAACAAAAAGTATTTTACCCGAGTAGCTGGTAGTCGAAGCCCAACGTGAAATGTAAGCCGTTTTTAATAAGGGTCTATTTATTATAAGTGCTTGTCTAGTCAGCAGTAATGATATGCTGCATTACAACTAAATTAGGCCGGCCCATCAGGGGAGGTACCTCTCGCTCACGTTCACCACCGTGAAATGGTAGCGTAGCTGCCGCATTGCGTACGTTTCTTGAGTGGCATTGGAGGGGAGGAGGAAAGGCGGGCAACACGTCTGCATTACAAATATGCATAATAATCAAAGCGGGGACAGTACAACATTGCAATGACTAACACAAGCCGAAAAAAGAGAGGGCAGCCAGGTGAAGCGCAGCTGCTGTGCACTACAGAGATCTATACAAGTGAGTGATATGTTAATAGTTACTACTTATTATATTTGAAATATTACTATAAATGAGATATCATGTTTAATTGCTGCCAATAACATTTATGACAAAATTGTTTTAGCACACGAAAATTTCTCACATTGTCCTCGAGGTCACCACAGAGAACCTACTCCAGTAACTCTGCGAAGATTTAGAATTATATTTCGCTCACCTTGCCGAAGACAGCACGGTCCTATATAAAACTGTTTCCTCTTCTTCAATCTTTACAAAGACCTAAGTGTTATTATTTAGAATGGAGGTGCATAAGACATTTCCGCCAGCATAGAGCAGTTAAAAATATATTATTTATCGCGTAATAAAGATGGTGATCTTTGTTACTAGACACTTGGGTGGTATTAACACTTGGAGCAGGTGTACGTGGATAATACTAGGAGTTCCGTTTATATGTTACACTTTTTGCAATACCGGCATACCGTATCTTTACGACAGTATAAGCTATCTGGATAGTACTCTAAAGCAGGCTTGATCATTTTACAAATTGTTGCTTATTTTTATTTTTAACCATTGTTGTCGTGCCCCTTCCCGCGTGTTTTGTAACAGATGCTGTATTGTAGACGGATTAGGCGGGCATGATGGGGGAGATACCTCTAGTGCCGTAGGTCTTCTCATACCCACGCAGCCGTTCCAGGTCCTCTTCCGGCGGCTGCGGGTCTCACCCCATAAATATGGGACGGTCTTTGAGGCGATCGCGGATCACGTTAGTGGTCTTTGCCGGTGGGGTCAATCATCTATCCCCATAGCGGGAGCGCTCTGGGCGGTCTGTCCCAGCCGGATGAGATCGCTTGTTGTCCCGGCGAAGGCCCAGCGAATGGCAGTCGGGCGAGCTAGCCCCGCGGGTGGATAAAGAAAAAAAGGGGAGAATGATACTATTCCCCCACCCCACTACGGAAACTTGGAGAATACGGAGCGGATAGGTTTAGGAGTCAGATGGGAGAGGAGTCAGAAAAAGAGGGATATATTAGTGAATGCATTGAAATTATAGTGTGGAGATAAATTACGGAAGGAAACTAACGTTAAAAGCGGATGAGGAGCGATAAAGGCATGTGCGATATTTATGCGTGAGTAGATGAGAAGTGGGAAGAATAAACTATATAATTACATCTCGCTTCCGTGATCTCGTGCTGTTTTCGAGCAGCCGATGGCCCATTGGGAAGATATGCATATACATAATGACGGTAATCTTCTAATGGCCCCGTTTACTCGTTGATGCCATTGACTATTCAAGAGAACCCTGAAAACGTGGCCCGTGTTCGGAGAAATGAGCCCAATCATTACATTTGTTTGCCTTATGTTAAAAGCAAACCAAAGTATTGGCGATGTTATATTCATTTCAAATCTAGTGAGTTGAACAACCCTAGACTTACTATGAGACGAATGAAACTCGGACATCTAATCAATCAGAATGCACGACGGTTTCTCGTTCTGTGGTCAAATGGACGGGCGTGGTCATCTATGAAACTGCTCAGTCCACGTGAGCAGTATGAAAGTGCTCATGCATTACTGAACACATCAAAGGAGAAAAATCGAAATGTGCATCGGCTAGTGAAGTGGTTTTCCACCCGATTACCACTCGGGTGTATCAATTATGTTGTGTAATCGCGCCCCTGAACACCAATCTGTGATGTGATAAAAACCTTAGTAGAGGGGATTATCTTAAAAATTAATATAATGCTGAAGACTTTGTGTATTCTTTTTCTTTATGCGTAGAAACTCTTTTATGTGCTTCCACCAGACCTTGGTTCAGTACGATGGGGTGTGCCAGATTCTGGCCCGTGAAAGGATCAGAAACCACTGCCGCTTTTTCGACAGGACATCTCTAGTCTCAGTAACTACTAATCCGATATGAAATATTATTTCAATGTCAGACACCCCATTATCGAACAAAGTCAGGCCGGATTGCCTACTTAGATCGGGATCTTCTAATCACATAATTATTGAAATTAAAACTGAAACAGATTTATTATCCATGACGGGGCATGAAATCCATTACAAGCCGTGATCGACTGGTTGTCCACCCCCGCTATAGGTTACATCTACTGTTACCTCCGCCACTTGAGGCCGTTTGACCAAAGGTCGGTCAAGCTGCGAGATGCCGCTGTGATATTTATCACATATTTATCCATGTGGAGAAAAAATATTTGTGGCTACACTAATCTCAGCTCCTGACAAGTTACGTACGAAAAAAATGATTATATAATATCGTTACTTAGTAGTGATCCGCCCCGGGTTTGCCCGTGATAACGTGCAAACACGGTGTAATATGTCTACAGCGCGTAACCGTACACGCGCAGTAGACATATTACACACGAAAAATTTCTTTGGAAAACGCTCTATCCATGGGTGAAATGCACTTGAAAATCCGTTGGGTCGATTTTGAAAACCGCACGAAACGCGACAGCTTTTCCGCCTCGCCTCAAATGTTCCACTCAAGAAACGAACATCGACATCGAAGTTGTTACTTTACAGAGGTGTCATGTGAGCAAGAGTCTGGTCGTGCCGGCCCAGTTCGGCTGCTATGTAGCATAGCACTAACTCTTGGTTTAGCAGTGAGATGCATTTACACACTGCCATCGGTTCTGGGTGGGATGGGATATGCGGGACTCGCAGATGAACCGAACCCCCGGTAAGACCCTACGGGTGCCATTATTGAGCTTATTGAGGGGTACTTCACAATTGTAATGGGGCATAGGTAACTACACCCTACAACATGGCACAAGCCGTCGAGCTCATACCCTGCGCCTTATGCGAAGTCAATTGAGCCGAGGCAGCTGCTCTTATTCGCTCTTATTACACAAACGGGAGATAATAAAGAGCGAGTATGGAAACTCATCCAGTTGCGCTATGCCGAAATTGTTGTTAATTTCGGTACAACGCATTCTCGCTCTCTCTCTCTCTCTCTCTCTCTCTCTCTCTCTCTCTCTCTCTCTCTTTCTCTCTCTCGCTCTCTATCTCTCGCTCACTATGTGGAGGTGGTTTAGTTTCAAGGAATTGGCCAACCGTCGCGGTGTACTACTGATTAATCGGCCCAGAACACACCAATGGCAGCATCGTGACGATGACTTTAGTTGGTATTCGACACAATCATGTGCCGTGAGCCCCACGCACAAAAGGACCCTTTAAGTTCGGAACCTTTAAGGACCTTTCTAAGTTCGAAACCGGAAGGAGGTGGTGACGGCGTGTAAACCTTCCACATCACGAAATAAAAAATATGGCAAAGTATTCTAAAACGCGCTACGGATCTGCAGGTTAATGTTTACGAAAAATGCTTGAATATACTTTGCCTATTACAAGGAATAATGCAGTAATAATGAAATCATTTATTTTTAAGCAGTGGTCCATAGAAATTAGTATTATTACGATACAGCTTAAAAACACACAGAAAGTAAACAGGAAAAGGTGTCTGTAGACTACCCACCGTAGGCTCACCGAACGCTCGAAACATGGAGTTCCATGAACATGTCTGTCAGAGACGAATCGAACGGATCCCCTAGCATCTTCTGAACTCCGTTTGGGCTGCCCTACACAGAGTAGACAGTAGCGAAGCGACCTATTTGTATATTACAGCATAGATGTCCTCCAACCTAGCAACGGGTAACACGCCAGATGCATAAGAACTTTGTGATTCCATACACGCTAGTACAAAGATCCTGTGATTCTATTACTAAGTTCTTTTAGTGTATTCAAGTGGCAGATGAATAAGAATTGTATAAATTATATATATATATATGTTGCGTGCGTGAGGTGCGTGCGGCACCAGGCATGCCTATTCAATTACGGAAAGGTCACGCTGTTTGTAGGCGCAGGCGCAAGATTATCGCGCCTTCACCTGTCGCTCGTCCTGGATTAATGCCCCCTAATGGTTTCGTTATAATTTTATTAAAAACATATATAATGTGCAAGCTCTTATTTATTATAAACATAGAAATATTTAAAATAAGAAAATACACGTCGAAACTGTCGGATTCCATTTAAGTTGTCATGTTGATACCGTCTTAGAATTGTGCCCATACGTGGGTGGACGGGCCGGAACCTACCCCACCATAATTTCCACCAGATCCAACTCAGGTCACAACTGTGGAAACTGATAAAAGAGTTTCCCGGGTTAGCAAAAAAAATTAACATATCTAAACATGTCTTAGATATAACTAGAAAGCACATAAAATTGGCGTTTTATGTGGAAGGAATAAAAAGTCGAATATTTTTTTGTATAATGTATTCAATTTAGCAAAGTATGAACCATTATTTTCTATGCAGTTTTGACTTCTCATAGTTAGTTCATTGATCCTTTTACTAAATAAAACCAGTCGGACGGGAATCAATAAAATCTGAAGGTGATTTGGACTGCCCCATCGGAGTTGAATTTATTCCCTTGCAAGAAATCAAGCAATCAATTGCGGAAAAAATGGTAAATCTTGGAACAAGGTCCAGGGAGCACGGAGGATGTCTTAGATTTTTCCAATTGAAGTTCTTTTAATTCTACTTAACTACTAAGCCTAAGACTAAGCCGTCTGTTGCGCAGTGTATGGTCTAGCTTTGTCGCGAAGCAACAGTGGCGTGAAGCGATTGACCAACCTAGATTGTTTAGCAGCTAGCTTTTCCATCATGGTTTACAATTGCTGATAATAGACATCGCCAAAATAGTCTGGCTAGAATTGAGAAAACTTTAATGAACAATACCGGCACTAGTCCACCAAACTCATACAAGTATTTTTTTGAGGTTAATTTTCGCTTGGGGCAGGATTTGGGTGGCTGGCCAGGATCCAACCATTGCTCTAAGCTCTCCGGATTATCGTAAAGAATCCATTTTTCATCACAGGTAAAATAGCTTCATTATTGTGCCGGTTTAGTAAAGTAACGCAGCGGTTGACGCGCGTTTGCCGGTTTGCTTCAGTCAATCCTCTTCGTGAGCTTCTTAATCTTCCCAATTTCTTTCAAGTGAATTAAAACATTTTTACCACTAACATAGCATCCTGCAGCTAACTCGGACGTGGTTTGCGATGGATTTGCTTCCATAATAACCTTCGACTCATTTTTTTTGTTTGGGTCTCAGGCAGTCCACGGGGCTTGTTCTGCAGGTCAAAATTTCCACAACGAAAACGTTGGAATAAAAAACGAAACTGTGTTTTCTTTTGCAACACGACCGCCATACACATCATTCCTCCTTCGAGTCGTCTCCGCATCACTAATGCCACGGCAAAACTCGTGCTTATCAATAATGCTATATTTTAAGTTCTCCATTTTGTAAAATGAGTGACGCAAACGGAAAAAAACAGAAGCAAAAAAATAAAATAAATTACGGTCATCGAAACACGAGTAAATATCTGAGCAATTTTAAATTTGTAATTCCTTACCAAAGAGGAGAAATTCGTGACCAAAGTGACCAGTACGAAAAACGCCCATTTCATATATAAGGGGGATAATACTAGGATATTATATCTAAGTATGTTTTAGAATTAAGAACATCATGATGTAGTAATTGAGTGTACAATACGAAGACCTATTTTACTGTCCTTATCTATACGTCTATCTACACTAGAATTTATTCGTATACCTGTAAAGTATGTGTGATCAGTTTAGAGTTTGGATAGCATGAGAAGAGGTCAAATGGCGGTCACTCTGTGTAAAAGCTTTTGCCCCTCGTTATTAATATTTATTATTTATATAACGGGATAAGGTTAGGACGGCGAAGAGAAGTCATCGGTAAGTACATCTGTACCCTATCGCAAACAGTTCCAGGGTAGAGATGCCCTAGAGTATTGAAAAATATAGGCGGCTGAGGGAGTAGTGGTTCTAGTAAGTAGATGGTCATTATGATGGGCCGGACCGGACTCAGGTCCGGTAGGAGCTCTCAAAAGAGACCATATATTCTATTTTATATAGTATAGGAAGGCAAACGAGCAATCGGAGCCTTTTGAATAATTTCCGAAGCACCGCACTATTTTCATGCGGAAGCTTTGCCCTCTGTCCCTCCTCCCCTCTAATGGACCAATGACTTCTTACAAACCGCACGAAAACGCGACAGCGATTCAGTCACTTTACGATCTTATGGAATATTTTTACTGCCACTGGTCCTAGGTGGGATTCTATGGGATCCGTGGCGTGTGGGACACGCTGATGACACCAGACACCCGCTAAAACATCGCGGGTTCCATGGACGCCTATTCTAAAGTGCCCGGGACTAGTCAGCTATAAGATGTCAAGTGAGCCACTGTAAGAGTTTGTAAAAAAAATAAGAAATACACATAAAAATATTTTTATAATAATTATGTAGGTACAGACGCATTATAACACCAACACTCACAGAAACGCAGCCTGAGCTATTAATTTTGTGAATAAAATCTGCCTTCACCTCATTATATGTTAATAAGGTTCCCATCATAAAAACATACCTACAGTCAAACTGCATTTGAAGTATGCATATAAATGTTATACAATTACGTATGACAAGCGGTGCCCCGCAGTTTTACCCGCGTAATATCTGTCCCTAAGGTATCATTCACAGTAGGATAAAAAGTATTTCAATGTTATTACAGATTGTAAAATCCACCCATACCAGACTTCATTAAAATCTGTTTAGTAGTTTAAATTATAAGGGAGCTAACGAGCATTCGAAGCATTTCCATTACCGACCCTCTTCCCCAGCAATGTGCCACTAGAAAATCACAAACCTCACAATACACGATGGCATAGCTGTTACCTTAGAAGCGCTTCATAGGAGCGAGAAGTCCGCCGATCATGCCGGTATTCCGCATTGTAGCACTAAATTATTTTAAGCTATCACAATTCGTATTCATATTTTTATAATGTAAACGGGACTTAATCGCGTACTATTTTTATCCAAGTATTTACCTAGAGTCTCGACGTTTCGGCCGTAATGCAACGGCCGTGGTCACGAGTAGACCCTACTCGACTACTGCGATGAAAATAGTACGCGATTAAGTCCCGTTCACAGTATGAAAATAATTATAGCACTACTTCTTGTAAAAGCCTTACATTGACTAGCAAATGGCGCAGTGGTAAGTAAGTGGGTAGGCCGAGAGCGTTTCGTGACTTTGAATCCTGTATAGGTCATGGATGTTTGTTTATTTTTATGTATTATCAATGTATTTCAATAATAAAGATTCTAAATATATACAATTTCTGAAATTTATAAGTTCTTAGGGTACTTACCACAGGGGTAGGCTAACGTGATGTGATTAGTCCCAAGTTTAAATTATTGTTATTGTTATTATTATTATTACTGCGTAAAATAATAACAAACATATCTACATAAAAACAAATGATAATTTTCCAATTTTTGGATTTATTTATTGTTCCTGTGCTCTAAGTTCTTATTACTTCTTGCCAAATTTCACAAATGTAGGACCTAGGTCAAAAAATACCCGAAAGGTTTTAGATAGCGTGTGTTTTAATACAAAATATGTGCACAAACAGCCGTATATTTTGATTGCATTGACTTAGAAGTATGATTTTAATAATTCAAGCTGCTGCAGACACTAGACTTCAGAATTTGAAGAGAAAAATATCTGACACAGACAGACAGACAACAAAGTGATCCTATAAGGGCTTCGTTGTTTTCCCGTCAAGGTTGCTTTTTGCAAGGTTATTTTGGAACATGAAATAAATGCATACATGTCGTATTGAGAATATAACCCGTTTTTTTTCGCCGGTCTCAAAAATCTACCGTAGAATGTAACAAAAAATTACATTTACAAAAAGAGAATATAATATTAAATATAAGTAAATAATGAATTTGTTCTGTGAATTTCTCAGCGTTTGTTAGTACGGAGTCGGGCTCGATGACCCGAAATACAGACCGGGGCGGGGGGGTATTGCTACCCCCATCCACCAACCTGCCCCCTTTGCCCAATGGGAGCGCCGACCTTTCATTCATTACGCAATAAAAGTGCAAGGAGACTAGAAATAATATTCGAACCAAAATAAGGACTTTGGTAATTGGATGGCTTATATATCGATTATTATTTTTATTATGAAGAATGGCTTTTATTATTACAACTCCTGTGCGTTTATTCTATTATTTTTTTTCTATTTTTAAAGTTCTTTTTTTTAGTTACGGTAAATAATACGGTAATAGTAATTATGAAACCCGCCCTAAATCCTTGGAAACTTGAAACAGAAGGATTTATATGTTACTTAGAAGTTACGTTCCAGCTAGCTAGTTGATGCTAATAGTTGACATGTGAAACCTGTAGAAATTAAATCTTTTACATCAATAATCTACACAATCTTAACTTTTTCTGATCAGTACTGGCCTATGTAAATAATAACTATTATAACTCTATTTAAGTATTCCAAAATCTTAATACAGTTCTCAATGCACATCTTGATGACTCCTCTGTAAGGTGGTCTCTTCTGTTTTAGTAAGAGGCCACTGCCTCTGCACTCCATGCTGTTATATCAATGGGGCACAACCTCGCGCACGTGACACCGCTATAAAGTGACAGCTGCACTGTCGCGTGTCGTGCGGTTTATATGTAGCCCGTAGTCCATTCGAGGGGAGGGTTCATCGCATATGCATAATAATTGTGCGGATGTTTATGGGCGTCGGTAGTTTTTGTCCCTCTGTTACTTTTTTTTTTAAGTACGTAAAATATTTTTGTTTCTATGGTATTTTTGCCATACACACAACTTGAAGATAATGTAGTTACTTATTGTTAGTCGGTATATTTTAAAATACACTTGAATCCCTTCAAAAATTCGTCATGGTCTAGCGATTTTTATACAAAGTACACTGCATATTATGTCCTTGAAATTGCTAAACGAGCATAAATAATAAAATGGAATTTGATTTTTTTCCCAACTTAAACTGAAAAAAATGCAGTTCATTCTTGCTGTGCAAATTGGACCTTCGTTTCTACATTGACAAGGTCAGTATGATTAATTTGCATATATATTTTATAACATAGTTATATAATTACTTATTTTTTTATACGTCATAATTGAATCCTTTTTAGTGACAGGCTGAGTGGAAGCATTTTGTGTATAGAGGATACAGAAACTTGACTTTGACCTGCAGAAACCGTCCCTTTCCTATCATTCGTCATTAAATACAGCCCCGGTTATCCTGTAAACTGCCAGATCTGGGTGATCATATTACGTAAGTATGATCACAAAGTAATGACCGCAACTGATTTCTGAACTTTATGTTCAGCTACTTAAGATTGATTGAAACGACAAATCGTCAGCTTGTCATAAAATCGTAAAATGTCAACGAAAAAATGCTTATTGATCTATATCTAAATCGCTATTTGATTCTGATTTAAATCTCATGATTCACAGCAGATCGATTAGATGAAGTGCCTTATATGTCTTAGCAGACGCATTGCTCTACTCTCCCCGGCCCCAAAAAAAATCAAAAAAATAATTTTAAATAATCGATTATCATTATGAAAATCTAGATTGTTTATTATCAATACTATTGCTGTAATGGCAGTGGTTTATGTACTGAAAAAATATTTAAAAATTAGTTTTTTTGCGGTGAATATGTAGCACTAATTGGGCACTAATTAAACCTAAATTTAATCTTTTACGTTCTCACAAATCACACAAAACGGTCCATCTTTAATTTACGCATGTCAGCAACAGCTTTCAGAATATAAGGATGTCTCCCGGTCGTGAACAATTTGGCTGCGATGCATCATTGATCTCCTACTAATATTTTATTACCAATCCACAGCGGGAGTAATTTTCATCACCTCTTACAAACCATTGTGAGTGGTGTGAAGTTAATTCCAACTTTACACGATTTTACATCGTTCAGACACTTTCTAAATTCTTCGTATTGATTTAAACTATAATAATAGAAAAACCCTCTCAATATTATTAATTTTCTTAATGCCTGTAATACCAGGGGGCTTGTATACGGTACCATTTATTTGTCTTCACTGTCCGTCGCTTGATCGATTTAAAAGAAAATTTTCGAATAAAACCGTATATAAAAAGGCACTATATTATTTTTGTCATTATTACAATATAATTAATAATAAATTTATTTTATATTAATAAATATATATCAAAATACAAATGCTATCAACGCCGACAAAACAACACAATTTCGACCGCTCCTTAATAGGAAAGATAGAGCGAACCGAGTACCACATATCACAATCCTTCCACAAGACTTATCTTGCGTATTCCTATTAATTCTTCCCTTCCTACAAGCACCCCGGTCACAACGTCTCTCGTCACCGTCTTCCGACAGTATTCAAACAACCAGATCTGTTGACGTATGCAACTGACTAGAATCATTTGAGAGATAGCTCCAAATTTTGTGCTAATTTAGTGTAACAAAGAGAAATTTATTGCTCTTTTTAGTTAAGTCAAAAATGACGTCACTGACTGCTAGCGGTGTCTTATATATGTTGTTGAAATTTTAAGAACTAAATTAGTATGTAATTCGCTCAATTAATAGCGATGTCGTCGTCCTACATACATCTGTATGTATCGATCTTAAACCACGTATATACCAATAACACCGCATTATGCCCTTATAATATTAAAATATACACCGAACATGTTGTGTATAAACACGAAAGCGTGATTTTACGCCGCCCCAGGTCAACCTGTGGGTCACACCACGCACAATGAGCGCTCTCTTATAAACCGTGTAACCTGCAATTTATTAGTTGTTCAATCGGAGATAGGCTCGTCTGTGGCTAAGATAGCTATCTCTATCTTTGATTCAATATAACTAATATTATAATTCTATGAAGTTTGAATGGGCTTTCATTTGTTTTTTATATATTATACATTTGGTTACTGCCGACGCTATTAACATCCAGATGCGTTGTTATCTGCCACCCCACTCCCCCAATGAGCCATCGTCATCAAATCAAAATTCGCATGACACTCGGCGTCATAGCTATTCAAATTTTGGGGCTGTAAACTAACAATTGGAGCCGTTTAGTAACTGACGACGCTAATAACATCAGTACACTGCCTTACGCTCCTCAAACCCATCACTCCCAATGGGCCACCGGCTACTCACTATCTCCACGAAACGTGACAGCATTGCACAATAATAGTGATAACTTTACGGCGGTATCGTGTAAGCGAGAGGCACCTCCCCGGTCGTGCCGACTCAGTTCGTCTGCAATGCTTTCATTTGTATAGCGATAATTTATGTGTAATTAAATCTGTGGGCACGGCAGTGCTCTCGACATGTTTAGCTACAATATTGTTTTATTTAATGACAGTGCTATCACATTTAGCACTGATACCCATACATTAATTCAACTAAACAGGTTGATTTTAGAATAGAACCTATGGATGTGATGGTGTTTTTATTCCTTTTCACTTTTCTTAGTTTATCATAGAGCTTTACATAGGTCTCCTGCCCGTTAGTTTACCGACCAATACAATACTACATTGAAACAACTTACATGTATTTTGCTCATTTATTCAGTCGATAAAAGTGAAAAAGTAGTCCCAAGACTTTGTTCACGATACATGAAAACAACTCCATGAAGTTGTTTTTAAGTTTCTTTTAAAGTTAAACATCTTGAGAGGTTTCATTTTGTTTCAAAATTGTTTGCGATTTTTATGTTTTAATTGATTAAAAAATAAAAATCTTAAACGAATCGCTTGTAACTTTTTGCTCATAATACGGGATATCTATCCTTATAATTTGCGTTTGAAGCTCATTTTATTTGAATATAACTGAAGCATATTCCAGTCAGATAACTGAATAATAAAAATAAATATACTCACTTTATAATAAATTAGATTATCTATAAACAGATGCGAATGTTACCAACACGAGAGCGCTTATTCCGACGAGCTTGGCATTACGGAATATCATCTTGACTTTTAATAAATAAATACTCACAGGTTCGTTGAAACCTATACGATTTCGCGATAGAACAATAGTATCTATTAAATGTCGTATCACGCCTTTTGTTTGGACTAATCTCCAAAACTCCATTACTACCGGTTTCATTCAAATTTCACACAAATAACTTATTTTTTGTCGCCTACAGTAAGGTGTCACGGAATTTTAAACCATCAGGGTACCTCAACGGTTATTCTGCCCTCTTAGAAACCGACACCAGCTCCACAAAAAGAACACAGGATAATCGCACCAACTTATGGACAGTGTAATGGGCTGAGGTTCGGGCCTTCGCCACTGCGGAAACGGCAAAGCACCTCCTTCTCTTGGTCTAATCCCCTCTTCATATTAAGAGGGGTACAGACAGCAGCCCTTTTCATACGGCTTCGCCTATCGTCGTAAATAATCTTTTATCGTCGTAAATAACTTATTGGGCGTCCGTAAATAAGTAACATAAAAATGTCTCTGATCATTTTATGTACAGTTAGCAACTTACAAGGAGCCCTACGCTATCAGCATATTCGGTTCGATTTTAATTTAACCTTTGTAAAATTTGGTTTTGAGAATTAATCAAAAAAATCAAAAAAAAAATCCATTTTCATTGGTATTTACCTCAAAATTGTAAATTTGTGTAAAATGTATGTACATTCGTAGTGTCTAGTACTAGTACGGCAATAATAACGTCCATTAAACGATTAATATGTTTCCTATCATTTCATGTATACTTAACCTTTTTTTCCTTTTGGTGACGAAGGGGAATGCATTTACGCATGATACCTGGGAGCTCGGGTAGACCCCCAGACCTGTATTGGGCACGGCAATTTTGTAGCAATACCAACTTAACCCCTACGGGAGCCATCAGCCGCTATTAATGGAGGGTCCCGGATCTGTAGGCAACAGGGCCCTTCTAGCGACTGACTGGCCTCGGCGAAAAGGCCAGGCTTCATCTCCTTGGGTACTGTCCGGCTACGCTATGACAGTCCCCACGACTCCATGTCCTGATGAAGGGGACAGGGTTCCCATCCCGCCCCACACTAAAGACAAGGGCATTACTAAAGGCGATGCAGATAGCTCCTCCTTTGTACCCCTGTTCATCGTCGTCGGCGGGGGAGGCCGCGGTGACAGCCTCCCCTCTCACCCGCTTGTCGGCTTCCTTCTGGGACATAAAGGTCTCGCGGAAGGAAGCCATCGCCTGGTAGGACTCGTCGTTGCCGAGCATCGCGACGATGTCCTGGGGGTGTCTCCACCTGCTCCGGGTGTACTGCCTCCTGGCCCCTTTTCTGGTGGCCCGGAGGCCGGATAATTCGAACGTCCACAATTAGAGCACCCGCAGCGGGGGCGGTCTCTTCTCGGGTGGCATGGCCAATCTGCTCACCGCAGTGAATGCGTCGCAGAGCCGAAAAGCCCCCTCGTCCACCCCTAACTCCGACAGCGGCGGGAGGCTCCAACAGCCGACGATGACGGCCTCCTCCGCCAACTCCCAGGTGAGCCTAATGAGCGCCCCATGCGGAAACCGGCTCTTCCCCCTAGATGACGACGACGTTGACGCCGAACGAACGGAGGCCGGAGACACCCCAAATCATATGTAGCGATGGTCCAAGAGTGTCTCAACCCACCACCCCTCCACTCTGCTCTGCCTGCTATGTCCGTCGTGGCGAAAGTGACGTCCATCATAGAACCTCCTGACCATCGCGCGCACGTCTGGTCCCAATGTTGAGAAGGGACAGTCCCTCCCTTTCGGGTTCGTGGCTGGTTTACCCCAATTTTACGTGGACTTGGCATTGAGGTCCCCGGCCACGAAGTGGAGGGGGGCCAGGTGCCCTACGAGCGTCCTCAGAATTTCGAGAAACCGTTCTAGGGCCGCCAGATTGCGGATCGGAGAGAAGTGAACCCCTACGAATGCAACTTCTCCCCGATGCGCCGCCACGTACCCGCAGCCCCTCGCTTTGACTACGAGGGGGCCCGCCCCAGGCCGCACCACGATCGCCACCGAGCCGTCGGTGTCCCCCACCCAGCTTGGGTTAGAGGGCAAGGCATACGGCTCGGCTACGATCACGTCGTCAATCGTCCACACCGCCATGGACGGCAGGAAAAGGTCCTGAGCCCTGGCGGCCAGGTTGTGCCAGGCACTCATGGCACTACCGTTATACCTACCTTATAGTATTAGGAGACAAACGAGCAATCTGTACCTTCCTACGACTACGGATGAACATCAGCATAACTATTATGCCAATGCGTTGCCCTCCATTTCCCTTCCCCCAATGGGCCACCGGCACTCACAAACCTCACGAATCACGGCACCGTAGATGACACTATACGGCGCTATCGAGATAGCGAGAGGAACCTCCCCGTTCGTGCCTGCCCACTTACGCTGCAATGGAGCATGGCACACCTCAAACTAAATAAAATTCAATGGTGAAATTCATTAACAATCAAGGCAAATTAAATTTCATAAAGATGTTGATAGAAAAGATGAACGAAAAGCATCTATATTTGTGTGTATTAAAATATATATACAACTACGCACCACCCTTATGAGTGAAGCGGGGAGCCCCGAATGTCATTCACGAGGATTAAAAAAAACAGTAAAATTCGGTGAAACATTAGGCGCCAGCCAGTGCAAACCGGTTCGCTTGTCAACTTTATATTACAAGTTGTTAAGTCGCAGCTAGATTGGGCGCGCTCGTGCGCTAAGGTCTGCGACCCTATGCTCCCGATCCAGGTTATCAACATCACCCCCTGTCTGCTCCCCCTCTTGTAACGCTGCAGGGATTTTCTAGAACACGATATGGATGACTAGAGGACGTTGGCCTCGGTAAATGGTATGTAAACTTTTATTATATACTATTAAAATCTTTTATTCTTTTAAAAGTTAGTCTTACATTTCATTATCTGGTACTATCAATATCATCGTCGAATTACGGCCGTTTTCAATATTCTATTGACATAGAATTTTCACATAAGTTCCATATGAAATGTGTCTTAATTCTATCCCCAGCAGCGAACTATTCAATCTACAGGTAGAATACAGAAAACGTCCGTTACCTTCAACAATGAAGCACTTCTGATTAGGATGAATTATTTCCTATTAGAAATTGTATTCGACTTGAAGAAACTACAATTAATCTAAATAGGTTTAGTGTATATACATTATCTGCCCCCAATAGGCCGCTCAATATGCTCGGACTCGTGTATAAACTTTCAGCCCCTTAAGGAGGATTTCTTTTAATATAAGAGATAATACCGTACTGCATTGCAGTCGAGTTGGGTCTAAACGGCAGGGCATCTCATCACATGGCACCGCCATATAATGGCAGCTATACTATCGCGTTGCGTGCTGTTTGTGGGTAACAAGTCGTCCATTGGATGGAAAGAGGAAAGCAGGGCAATGCATCTGTATGACAATAATTTTGCAGAAACTTAATGGCCACTGTACAAAACCGCCGAAGATGGAGAGATTCGGAAGAGACCTATGCTCAGAGTTGGGTGGTCAGAAGTTGAAAAAGAAGGCATTATCAGACTATTTTCATAGTCACTTGCCGTTATAGTAAAAATATTGATAAAAAATTCTACCCTACTACATTTATTTGTAGAGCTCTGATGCACCCTCATAATGACTATGCCAACCTCCTCTTTACTGCATTTACTAGTTCAATATTGTCGTTACTTTGAAAATTATTTACGACTTTTTTGCGTCGGATGCCAACATAATTTCAAAAGCTAATTACGATAAAATAATGGACTCCCATTGAAATACAACTTAAAAAGCCGTTTTCTCCGATTTAATTAACAGTATTAGAATTTATTTCATTTTTTATTAAGCGATAAGAACTTTAGCGTAAACGTAATTAGCAATAGCATATTAACATATGGTTGCTTACACATTTATATGTACAAAAATAGACACGAATTAACGAAGGATTGAATCATAAGAGCTATATATAATAACATAACGAAATTTACGTATTTCTTTCATATTATGAAACAAAATCCCTAAAGTCTTTCTGTATGTGATGTGATCGATTTTCTCAAAACAGATTTCCATACGGTTTTCATCAATGGATAGAATTATTTTCATGGAAGATTTTAGTTTTTGTTATTCACTTTGAATCCGGGCTCATCGCTAGTATACATATAAAATTAGTTTAAGACTTTAGTGCGGAACGAAGGGTTATAAAACAATTATATGCATTATCATCACTTTTAACAGTTTAAAAGTAGCACTGCCAACAGTATAGTAAGTACTCGTATTTTATTTTTCAAAGCACATTTTGGGTTTCAACCAGACATGGCCGGAGAGAAATAAAGCTCAGGACCCTGCTCTGAGGGGAGCATGTATAATCAGGAGACCAAACTAGAGTTGTATTACTGATTACCATGAATTTCAAAAATCCTATGTAGTTTCTGATCAAAACCTATACCTGAAGAACTAGGACGTACGCAGGATCTGTCAATTTATAATTATTGTATTTAAAAAAAGTTCTTTCCCTGAAGGTTCTACATAAGATGTTCCAGGTTTAGAAACAAATTACACCTTTATGTTGCCCAAGCTTTTTAGCTATGTATTAAAAAGATTCTTTTGAAATCCGTCCATTAGTTCCAGAAATTAGCACGTACCAACAGATTTCGCTGTTTTATTATACTTATGTAGTAGTCATGAAGTATATAGACTTTATATGCATCCATTATCATCACCATCACCATCATAATCAGCCGGACGACCTCCCCATAGAGCGCCACAGGTCACGGTCACGAGCCACTGCACGCCACCTTAAGTCAGTCGTCAGTCCAACGGGTGCGAGGCCATCCAACCCTCCGTCTTCCGGTGCGGGGTTGTCACTAGAGAACCTACCATTTCTATACTTACTTATCTATAATCCCCCCGTAATAGGTAAGTTGTCGTTAGCAAAATATCAATGTACCTTCAAAGTTTATCACCTAGATTTATTGTACCATGGATACACAACACGGGACTGAATTTTTCACGAGCTGAAACAATATGGCATCGCGGCTCACGCGATGACAGGCGTGTTGCGTGTACCAGCTCTCTGGCCGTCGACCTGCGTGACTCCGGCGAATGCACTTAATGCATATACTTGCATGCTTTTATTGAAAAACCTACGTTTAGCCGATGATAAAATCGATTTTAACATGAAAAAGCTGTATAACGAGCTACTGTATTTATTATATGCATGTTGCTTTATAAATGTTAGGATTGATGAATGTTGTACATTCGACAGTCTTACATTTGTGTATGGCACGGAATGGGCATAACCATACAATCTATACCTACCATTTTATTTACGCGCTGTCACCGGCCTTGGGTGAAATTCAGTGGTGTGTGGGGCTGTGTAGTGGCGGCACATTATGGTGCCGAATACCCGACCACTGCGAATGCCATCAGTGACGCTTCTGGTGAGGTGCCCCGGAATTATACATCATCGGGGACCCTCGACGACTGGGCAGACCTCTAGGGGAATGATACCACCTCTGCAGAAGAGCTGTCCACCACACCACAGGACAACCCTGCCAATTTTGGTACAGTGCAATGTGGTGAGGTACTCATCCCCATGCGCAAACGCGCCACACCGTAAAGAAGTTTTAATTAAAAAAATTGATATCGGAAGAAAAGTACCCGTCCGAAATATTAGTATTCGAAGTAAATCTTAATGGATGTTGAGGAGGCACGACAGGTATGTGACGATCGCGGAGTGTGACACTCCGTTCCCTATGTCTACCCCATTAGGAAGGCAACGTGGAGGTGTGTTGTTGTAAATTTTAATATATAGTTAATCGTAGCTTCATTAATGCTTTTTGGTCCACCCAAACTAAAACTTCTATTGACTACACAATATCTAATTTCTATATATAATCCCACTATATAGTGCTCGTTTGCAGTGGTGGTATATGATAAAACCTACTATTGTAATATATTGTCCTACTATTGTTTTTGGAATTATACTGCTTTTAGCGTGTTAGAAAAATATGGTAAGAGAATTTTCCGACATTTCCGAACGAAAATCCGACAACCAGTAGTGAATGTATTAGTTTTTCAAAGAAAGCTGCTAAAGCGTTATAATGAAACTTCCAATGTGTTAAATGCTTCTTTTCTATTGTCAGTGTCGTCTTTCCTACAAACGTGAAATAAAGCGGGAGATAAAAACATTAAAAAGATTTTTATCTTGTTATGCCAAAGAAACTTCTTACACGTGCACATAGTTACATATAAACATTTTTTATTCTATCGCACAAAAACTACTGATTGAATTTGAAAAAAAATTGGCGAAGACATTGAAAACTTTGTTATTATGCTTTTTATCCCAAAACACGCGCTAAACCGAGTACTATTTTTTGTTTATCCTTTGGAGCGGAGCGTTAGTGGCTACCAGACCAGCAGGCGGTGTGGGTGTCGGACATGCAATACCACGATCAATGGCTACTTTTATATTTATTCGTTTTTTTGTTTTTTTCTCAAGATATCGATCGATTAAAAATATATATTTCTTTACTTCAAATACGAATTATATGTGTTAATAACATTCAGATCTTATTACTATGTTGGTAATATATAACTTTCCACTCGTTTAAAACTTATAAATAATTACATTTTTTCCTATGGGAGGAGCCCTTTCCTTGATGGGCAACAGATTTGTATGACAATTGTGCGGATGTCTATGAGAGTGGTCAAAGGACTCTGATTGCTCGTCTTAGTTTATTTACCTTAAGCCCTTATTGGCCAACCGGATATTATATCGGTACCGGTAACCTATATGTACCGGATAGCATATAGGTACCGGATACCATACAGGTACCGGATACCATATAGGTACCGGATACCATATAGGTACCGGAAACCATACAGGTACCGGATACCATACAGGTACCGGATACCATACAGGTACCGGATACCATACAGGTACCGGATACCATACAGGTACCGGATACCATACAGGTACCGGATACCATACAGATACCGGATACCATACAGATACCGGATGCCATATAGGTACCGGATACCATATAGGTAAAGGATACGTATAGATACCCGCGATATCATCTCTTTATCTACTAAAATTTTCAGAAGAATAAAAACATCTAAGTGTTAAAAAAAATATTTATTAAGGACTTCAACTTTATTTACATCGCGTAAAGCTGTTGAGTGTTAGAAGAGCGAAGCGAAACTTCGAGCAATTATTTAAATATTTTTAAAGTTATACTCCTCTTGGGGTGTTAGGAAAAAATGATGAGAGTGAATTTTTATGATGCGCGCGCACATCGTCACGACAAAACGACACCCTGAAATTTAGCTAATTTTAGAGTGTGGGTTTTTTTATTCAACATTTTACTATAGTCAACATTTTAGCTTTTACCTTATTACGCCAAAAATGTTTAATTTCTAACGCATTACTACATTTAAATTAATTGCACTTACATTTTTATTCACACCTGAATAATGGGGTCAATTATACACTAAAACCTTCCTCGGGATTCGCTGTATACATTTCTGAAAGCGACATGAAAATCTGTTCAGTGTATTTTGGGAAAATTGATCACGCACAGAGAGACAAATGTCGAGGACTTTGTTTATAAGTCTTAAAGATTGAGCATTTTCACATACGAGGGCTGATTGATCACTGGCCGAAACGACGAACTTAAAAAAAAGATGGGCAAACAAAATTTATTACAGTATTATATACAGTATACAGTAATTCCATCATCTTTTCTAAAATAGAACACCAAATTTGAATTTATTCGAACTAGTAGAATTTGTGTCAAGGGACCTATAACTTTGTTTGCCGTAAATTTTCTGAACAATGGAAAGAAACGAAATTCGTGTGGTGATAAAGTTTTATGTCTTAAAAGGGAAAACAGCAACCCAGATTGAAGTCAACCTAGACAGTGTTTAAGGTATAATATTATTCCCGCATTGTGTACAATTCACACCTGGGTAACTGATTTTTAACGTGGTAGACAGAGCTGCGAAGACGCCAACAGGTCAGACCATCCAGATGAAATCACGAACCCGGACATAATCAAAAAGCTTCAAAAATCGTTTTGAATAAACGGTGCTTACAGTTGCGGCATATAGCAGAGATGGTAAGTATTTTCTCTGAACGCGTTCTTGATATTTTGCACCAACATTTGCGAATAAAAATGGTTTGCGCGCGATGCCCGCCGCGTTTGCTCACTGTTAACCAAAAGCAACGTCAAGTGGACGATTCGTCAGAGTGTTTGGCGCTGTTCAAGCGTGATACTAACGAGTTTTTGCGGCGTTATGTGATAGTAGATGACACATGGATACATCATTATCATGCATATACATTACTAACTATATGAACAGGCATTTTATACGTAATTTGTGTACATAATTTATATAGTGTCTTATGAATACTGCTTGAAAACGTTATACGAAAATGGCTATAATACATTAAAAATGTTAACATTTTTAATGATTCGAAAAATGTGTTTTAGTGTATATAACGGCATACGAACAAATCAACATGCGCAATTAGAATATGAGGACGTTCATGGCCGCCCGGTATCTGAACAATTTGAATGTGTGAATATTCATTGCCGCCCAGTATCTTTACAATTACAATGTGTGAATATTCATTGCCGCCCAGTATCTTTACAATTACAATGTGTGAATATTCACTGCCGCCCACTATCTGTACAATTAGAATGTGTGAGTATCCATTGCCGCCCAGTAGGTGTACTATTACAATGTGTGAATATTCACTGCCGTCCAGTATCTGTATAACTTGAATGTGTGAATACTCATTGCCGCCCTGTATCCTTGCAATTATAATTTGTGAATATTCATTGCCGCCCAGTAAATGTGCAATTAGAATGTGTGTATATCCATTGCCGCCCAGTATCCATATAATATAATGCTTGAATATTCACTGCCTCCCAGTTACAGTACAATTGGAATATGTGAATATTCGTTTACCCGATTCCCCGACCAGAACATCCGAACTCACAGAAAATTATCGTGTTCAACATTTTGATGAAATCGAAATATTAAATAGCTTTTATGTGGTTTCCACACATGGATATAGCGATTCCCGAGGAAGGTTTTAATATATAATTTGTTAAAGTAACAATCCGGAAATTATAATCCATGGGTCGGGTCGTATCGCTACTTACGTTATCCGTCGGAATGATTGCACGGAGAAGCAGTTAAAAGATACACTTGTAGTGATGCTGTACTCTATTTGTGCATTTTAAGCATCGAAGACACTTATCAGTGATCCGGGAGCGCCGCGGTGACTCATGGAAAATAGTGTCCTTGAACACTGAGCCATTCAGATATTTTGGCCCTACAACCTTTTTCTTTACCAGGTGGATCAATAGGGTTTTGTTACATGTTGTATAGTCCTCTATACATTATAAGGCCAAGGGCACCAGTTACGATTCAATTCTAAAAACGCATGTCATTTAGTGGTACTTAAAAATACAAAATTTTAATTATAATAATTCGTGAATTAAAATGTCCCGTAGGCCTGATAGGTTCGGCGCACCGATCACCGCATTGGAAATGTTCTTGACCCCGAGTGTACTATAGTCACGTGACAATCAGCTGTGGTTTCGTAGGCATTCGAACAGAAATGTACGTAATTGCAAACATTTTTTTAATATTTATTTGTTTAATTGTTATTGCCAATTGGCCAACATTTGATTTTATCGATTATTTACGGTAACGGTACACCTATAATATTTTAAAAGAACAACAGGGCTTTTTTACACATTGTATATTAAAAAATATATATATATTTATATACCTATATAAAATAGAAATATTTTAAAGTTAAAATCAAGGCCTTACTGCGATAAATTTAAAAGTAAAATTTTATTTGTGTTTTAACTTTAATGATGCCATAAATAAGAACGAAGGTTGTAAACACATCTGCTATTAAAAAAAATGCAATATAACAATCACGATGTGGGGAATTTAATAAATAATTATTTGATATCAGAATGCAAAAGTAATAACTATATTCAACAGAAAATGCTCCCAGAACATATCAAGGAGGTTTATCGTCGGAAGTTGGGCAATGGCGTAAAAAGAGCGCCGCGTGCTGAGGTGCTCAGTGGCGCCATCTAGACGTCTACATTGGCGCCATATACTCTCGCTCAAATTAATCTCCCAATGAGATCTTTCTAGAATATTACACAGCGATATTTTCATCAAAGCGCTAGCCAGGATGACATTTCCACTGGCAGACGCAGAGAATACTTAAAGTATTACCATCTTGCATATAATAACCATCCATCATCATAATTTGGTTTCACTTTCAATATACTAAAGTACTGAATGTTGTTGCCTGGGACTTTGTACAGTATTAATTATAGTATCTATGGAACTGCTCCTCTGTTAATTTTAATTATTAAAACTAGCTGCTGCCCGCAACTTCGTCCTCGTGCATTACAGACAAAGCACGGGAAAGTTCATCTTTCTATAGTTTACGTGCTATTCCGGTAGATAAAAGAGAACATTGTCAATTCATCAAAATCCAGTAGTTTTTAGGTGAAAGAGTAGCAAACTTATCTGGACGTTTATGGTGTCAGTAGCATTTCTCAGGTGTTTTTTCGCTTTCGATTCTGATTTTTGTTATAAGCAAACCTAAACTAACTCTTTTTAATATATCTGGCAATTTATTAAATTATTGATTATATATTAGCAGATGGGCCATAAAGGTTCTGGAGTGGTGGTGGTGGAGTTGGTCGACCGTTCACCAGATGGGAAGACGATCTCCGTGCAGTAGCCTGTCCGGGGTGGATGAGAGTAGCGGGTGATCGGTCGTCTTGGCATTCACTGAAACATGCCTAGGCCCAGCAGTTGATGGATAAAGGCTGATAATGATGATGATGATTCAGTTATTCATCTTAAGATTTTAATTCACTGTTTCATGAGATTTGATGCTTAAAACTTTTTTTTTTTAGTGTATAGCGAGACAAGCGAGTAATCGGGGCCCTTCTACGGCTACCAACACCCATGAACATCAGCGTAATTATTATGCCGATGCGTTACCCTCCTTTTCACATCCCCCCACAATGGAAACTCACAAGCCGCACGAAACGCGACACCGTAGATGTCAACTTTACCGCAGTACTTTATTATACTCAAGTATAAGGCTAGCTTTACTTACCTAAATATACCTTGACTTAGAGAGCCATTCTTAAACTAATTCTAGAGTGCAATCTAAGGGTGAAAGGACATAAAAGTACTAAAGAGAGTTTTATGTAGTTATATAGGCACAATTATTAAGTAAGATGTAAGAGTGCCATGCCGTATTACAGGAGGTTTAGGGCGGCACGACCTTAGATACGATTTAGGAGGTACCTCTCGCTCACATGACACCACTGCAAAGTGACAGCTATGCTGTTGCGTTTCGTGCGACTTGTTAGTATCCGATGACCCAGGTGGTTGTTGAAAGGGAGGAGGAATGGACGGCACGCATCTGCACGACAATAGTGCCGATGTTAATGGGCCTTTCTAGTCCAGTAGTAGTGGAAGAGTTTTGATGCATTTAAGCGGAATTGGGCCGGCAAGACCGGCTGGCATGTTTCGCTCACGGACACCGGCGTAAAGTGACATCTTCGGTGTCGCGTTTCGTGCGCTTTGTGATTAGCCGATGGGGAGAGGATTAAAGCTACGCGTTGGCATAATTATGCGGATGTTCATGGGCATCGGTAGTTGTAATTCAAAATACAGTGAAAAATAATAATTAAATATGATATAAAGGCGATATTGAGTATTGTATACACAATATTGCACAATGCTGTAAATTTCAGCAAAAAACACTGAGTTCGGGCCAATTTGTGGTACATAACATGTGTATATTTTCCAATTGTTTTTCTTTTTATAGTTTGCTTTTTACAAAAAAAACTACTTTTACGGATTTTATCGCGGTTTATTAAATTATTTATGTAGCCCGACGTATCAGAAGCTTTACAGCAACGCATGGTCACGGGTGGACCTTTTTTTTCTTCTTTTTGACTTTTTTTTACACTACACACACTCATCCTCCTATGCAGCATGGCACATTCTCTTACAGGAGTACTTGTTTCTTTAAACGTGCTAATTTCAGGAACTACTGGCCCGAAATGAAAAAGATATTTGTGTTGAATAGTCCTTTTATCGATTCAGGTTATATACTGTGACGCTACTAGTAACGGAACCGGAGTTACGTGGGTGAAACCGCGTGGTGATACTAGTCTTTTGTAAATTCGTTCAATATCAAATCAAGTTATTGCGTGAAGTGCTAAGGAAGATACATACGAAGTTTCGTAATTATTATATTCGTACAATTTAATAAACGTACATGTATTGTGCCAAAGTCAATCATATAATCAACATAAACCATTAATTTATAAAAACACAAGACGTACGATTTCATATTCAACTGTTATTGTAAAACATCCGTGATTGTACATAAACATACCTTTTTACAATGTCAACCTAACGTGAATGATATTAAGTCGATTTTGCAATGGGGACTCTATTTAAAATAAAGGGCGTGCCTGGCACTTATTATATACACACACACACACACACACATACACACATACACACATACACACACACACACACACACACACACACACACACACATACACACACCTTCACGGTAGTTTCTTGGGTAGGCAGAGACAATAGACCACATACCATAACATAATAAATTTGATTTAATTTCATGAAATCTGCGTTTGTTTTAGGAGCAATCTTATCGCACATTACGGTGTAGCAACACTTGTGGCCAGCCATTACTTTACACGTGTTTTCCATAAACATTTATGTTCACACTGTCGTTCTGTTCGACAATAAATTTAAAATATATAGGCGATTCTTATAGAAACGTGCGTGGTGACATCACTGCGCATTATAATTGTGTTCCAACTAAGAGCCGGACGTATGTCATGATCACAGAACTTTATGTCTATTATTTACCTGTACTATTTCAGCTTCTTCATATTGAACTATAGAAACTGTTGCACAGTTAATCATTTACGTTAATATCTTCACTCGAGTAGTGTTGGACGTAGCTGAGCTCAGCGTACTACAATGTACGTAAAGAAACGACAATGCGAAACCATCATAATCAACTCCAACTTTTATATAATTTCCTATTGGGTACAAACTTTATTTTGGACCGATACATTTACATAATACTTACCGCTACCTTATCTTAACTGGGTGGGTGTTTTAAGCCGTATTATAGCAAAAACTGTACTTTTAGCTTAAAACACTCATAAGCTTGGACACTATTAAAATGTCCCCAATGTAACATAGAACACCGTTCTCAAAAGGAACCGCAAATGAGAAAACGAATTATATTAATAAAATGCTCTTAATTTAAGCCAGATCACAGACATAATTTCAACAAGAATATGTTATCTGCTTAGTACAACAACATTTGTTCAAATTAGTCGTGGAAAATGAACTAACTTACAAAATAAAGGGAATATTTTCCAGATCAACAAACGATTCGCCAAGTATCCTCACGCTCTTAATCAATTCATATCACAAGTCACAACGTTCAACTGGCGTCACACACGCAATGTTGCCATGTTGTGGCTTATTGTAATCGTATATTCTACTATTTAGCAACTGAAAAATATGTGTGTGTATTTATGTAGACGTGTTAGAAGGTTTACTTCTACAGCTTCAAGGTGTCGGTTTTTTGGGACGGTGAGCTCGCGCGTCGTAATAATTTACTCTCATCATTTTTGTCTAACGCGCCAAGAGAACTATAAATTCAAAACTGTAAAAAAAAATGTAAATACTTCTGCTTGTCTGTATCGAGTATTGCGGAATTTATAATTCGATATACTAACAGTCATTAAAGGAACCACTATCTTGTTGAAAATGATGATAAATTATTCCTACAGATGCACACTCATTAATATTCTGATTAGTCTACATTTTCAATGGGAACAAAAGTAAGGACATCTAAGTTTTTCATATCTCAAGAGACATTTTTCTAAGGGTGAACTAAAGATCCCGGCGAACATTAGACCGTCAGGTAACGGAAGAAAATAAGCATTCAACCTTTTCATAAAACGCATCTCTAATGTCTATTCAAAGCCTCTCAGGCTCACTGCAGGAACCGAAGACCGTGCTACTCAGCAGATATTAAAGAAACATAAAAATATACTGCCATTTTATTTCTTTTTTTATGTATCGTCTAGTCTTGAATGGTTTTATGCTCCATGGTCACAGACAAAAATGTAAAGATTTTATAGTGAAAGCTTAAGAGCCGCTGTGAGTCTACCCACTAGGAAACGTAAAAGTGTGATTATAAAACACATATCAATCCAAATTGTTACAATCGAAAAGCTGTATCATATATAAATGTGATATGATTACAAGAGAACAGTGTTGTATACAGAAATAAATCGATTTATTTTCTTATGGTTGTCTGCCACTTCCGAACCGTACTCAGATTTTTCGTAGAACAGAGGAGTAGACAGACGGTACTGAAGAATATGAAGTGATCAACGTACCACGAAAGGAAGTATCTAAAATATTGAATAAATTATCACAAATGTCTTATTGTTGCATCTCGAGGTTAATAACAACATGTGCATTCAGATGCGGAACGGAAAATTATTTCCATGCTAATTATTCGAGATTTACTATAGCAATTTCAATACAATTTCTCACATCATTTTCTTTTAATTGCAATATTAAAATACAATTATGTAATAATAAATAACGGTTGATTATGTTGGTAACGACTATGTGATTTACCTCTCAACTCACCTTACAAATAACGATTTCCGATGGCCCCTGGTGGAGGACAGAATCAGGCAACGCCTAATCTAAATCTTTCTAACTTAGTTTGTGTGGCTATTTATGATTACAGGTAGTTACTAAACGACTGAAACTTTCTTTTATAGTATAGAGGGGCAAACAAGCGCTCGGAGCCTTTTAACACCAACATTATTGTCTTGTAGATGCGTTGCCCTTATTTCCACCTCCCCTCCAATAGTCCATGTCACATTTACTTATATATAATAATAATAATAATATCTGTGGATTTATCACACCACGTCAGCCTAGCCCTGTGTTAAGTACCGTAAGGACTTGTGTTACAGGTACAAGACAATGGACATATATTTAATATTTTTTATATATTTAAGAAATCTTACATATTTAAGATTTTTATTATAGAAATATATATAATACATATATAAACATACATGACCTTGGCAGGATTGGAACCCGCGACCTCTGGCATAACATGCGGACTAACCGCCACGTTACCCACTGAGCCAGCCGGTCGTCTATATATTTTACAACAAAGAATTAGTCATCTTTTTCAGGATAAGCTTGAAACATTTGCAGTGCGTCCCAACCCTCCGACATACCCCCCCTCCCATCCCCCCTTGTCCTGCAGGCTGCAGCGACAGTGATTGATGCAGGTGCAGCAAGAACTCAGAACTGTTTTCCCACTCAAAGGACACGATTATATATAGGAGCTGAAGGTGGTGATTATTCAGAACTGGAAATGGCTTTAAAGGTACTGTAATGCTTTGTTTTGAAGGCATCATCAGCCCACCTGCTGGCAGACAGGATGGAAATGGGCTCTATGGCTGAATAGTTGACGTTTCGTGTGCGTTTCCAGTGGCCCCTTAGAGGTGAGGAAGAAGAAAAAATATGCCGATGTCTATAGACAACCGATATTAAACAACCGGCTACTCGTCTTCCCTCTTACCTGTCCTATAAAAATAATAAATATTTCTAGTGTTGGTACTCTAATCTTGAATCTCACATAGTAAACTATAAATAATGACCGATTGGAGGGGTGGAGAAAACGATGGGCACGCATCTGAATGATAACAATAATGCGGATGTCTGGGATTGAGGAGGTATATCTAGCTGACGTAACACTGGCATAAAGTGTTAGTTATGTATTGCGTGGGAGGGGAGCATCATGCCAATACCTCTCGGGCAGATGTTTATAAGCAGTAGTAACATTACTAAATGACTCCAAAGTCTGACTGTTTGTTTACTATTGTTTTGTGTAAAATAAAGGTAATAGCCATAATATTATAATAAATTCGCCCCACCTTAGTTTACATCTCTATTGAGACACCTATGCAGGACATATTATGGTGCACAATAGAAGCACGCACTCTTTTCATAGGGAAATTCACCAAAGCCAATCGTATGGATTGCTTCAGCAACCCCAATAATCCCCATAAATCATAAACCTGCGGATTAAGGTCGGGGCTAGATGAAGGGTAGTCTTCTGCTGTAACGTTCATTTTAGCTAAGAAGTCCGAAACGTTTATTATCTGGTCCCGAGTCCTGATGAAAGGACCACACTTGGTTATTGAACCTGTTCTTATTATTGCATAAACATGGCACATTCCCTCCTTCATAGCTAAGGAATGATCAGCGCATCTCTTATGGGCTGCAAGTTCAAGTGATCTCCTAAAGTACGTGACATGGTTCTTGGTGCTATCTTCATTTCCCGAGATAAAATATTTTTCTTTAGGACAGGATTGCCTAAACATCTTACCCTACTGCTTTCAGCAAAAAGGGCTACTTTCTTCATACGAACACTACGTGGACGGCCAGATCTTACTCTGTAACAAACAGACGATGTCACATTGTGCCTACTAATGGCTTTCCTTGTTGTCCATGTCACAACGATTCTGTTCTCTTTATCACCCATTCCACTTTAATATCGCAAAATATTGCACAATGTATTGGCGCCAAAATGAGAGAACAATGAATAATCGTATAAAAATGACACATTCCAAATGTAACATTTTTTATTTTTTATTGTAACAGTCAGTCTAAATATACGAGTAAGTAGATCATTCCGCCTTTTTGACAGGTTTTTGTTCCTAATTTTGATACGCGCATCGTTGCTTGATATGATAATGACAATAGTGTCGATTGTCGAATACAGAGAAATAAAAATCCTATGCCCGGCTAAGTTCAATGGTTTAGGTGGCAGCATGGCTCCCACCAAAGCCTTCGTGGTTAGCTTATTTTTATTTATACTCAAAACACTTATTGCACACAACACACAAAGAAAGCCTAATTTCATACCTATATAAATCACCATCACTCTATAAAATACGTAAACGCCAGCCACCATATTGAATAACGTCTTGCAATGGTAAACCGTCTAATTGTCGGCCCACGCGAAACAAAGTGGCCCTTTTTTAAAATTGGCTAACCGTAATTTAATACGGCGATTTATACAATGCGACTTCGATATAAACATAAAGACTAATATACAGATAGACGGACGACAAAGTGATACCATAAGGATTTCATTTTCTGCGTTTCACGTAAGGAACCCTTAAAGCCATTTAAAATGTTTAAGTGAAAATCGACGATATTTCTTAAAGCGCACATCTCTAGTTTCGCTTCGTTTAAGCCTCATTAATAAATTCGCTTTACTAAGCGTACCCCTTTAAACCGTCTGGCGTACATAAAGGCACGACCAAACCGGACACCCCGTGAGAAATCGTTTTAATACTCAAAATCCGCTTGCAGTTTCAGCGTTTAATGAATTACGTTGGGTGCAGCCTCCGGCGCAAGACGTGCATCGATCAACGTCGTAGCCCCCCCCCCTACGTCCCCACCGCCCACTCTTCGGGGGATAGGCGTAGGGAGGCTACGTTCCTGCACTGCCCAAATAAAATATTCGCACTGTGTCTGAGTTCACTTGCTCAGATATGACAGCTGCGACGGAAGCCGCTATTTTAAGACTGACGTTAGCGGTATGCGACGAATCGTAATATGTAAAGTATCACATCCATCGAAACATGTATTTCCTCATATTACATTCATAACTATCATCCTTTATCGGTCCATGCTAGACTCATGTTCAATCCACTGCAAGACTAAATAAATTGTTTAAAAATAATTACCTATATCTTTGTATATAATAAAACAAAGTCCCCAAATGAAGTCTGTACATAAATGATTTTCTTAATAACGCTGCAAACATTTAAACAGTCAAATAAATTAAACACTGAAATGTCTCTCGGGAATTAATCATCGGTTAAAAATTACATGAAAATGTGTCCAATAGTTTTCACCTGAAAACCGCATAAAAATCATATCACAGACGGACGGGCAGCTTTAAGGGACTCTATTTTATAACAAGTACAGATTAAAGTAATATCTGGACCCTGTTTTACACGGATAAAGCCGGGACGGATCGCTGGTTTCCTTTTAAATATCTTTTTGTGTTTTTAATTTTCTATTTAGTGTAATTACTTATACCAAAATAACGAATTACAATCATGTCAATGAATAGACTAATAAGTTCTCACACTTGGGTTTGTGCGTTCTAAGATTTTTAATAATGTGTTTGTATTATAAAAACTGTGCTCCAGGTGCTTCAGTTGTTTGTTAGCTCTGTCTTCTTTGTTGTAGACTCTAAAGGCAAGTAACACCTAATAACCGCTGGATTCGTTTTGTTGATCGGTGGAAAACTAGTAAAATTACTCTGAGAATGCATAAGTGAACCTTTATTAGCGCCGTGCTTCTGGCATCAATCTGTATAGGCTTTCCAATGAATAAGAATCTTGTCAATATATTATGCTGTAGTTTATATATACCTGTATTCAACAACGATGAACTTCAAGACCAGAACCGATTTGTATTAAGTTAATTATTCATACCAAATGTTGTATGCTCAACCTTTGGTATCATTCATGACTTATTTTTCTCAAAAATTTCATTCTTACTAGCGTATACCGTAAGTTTTATGCTATCCTACCATTTTTTTCTATTCTAGAAGGAATTTTTCGTTCATTTTTCTTATACCACTCCTATAGATTAAGGCGAAAGATAAAAAAGCGGTAAGTGTGAATTCGCTAGCGTGCTCGTGTAACCAGACTTTCGCCTGTGGGGCTAGGTACGGGTACGTGACGCTCCTGAATTATAAGAAAATACATTTACAGCGAGCACCGCATCGCCGTCCGAAGTATTTTCGTGTCTACACAACGTGAGCCGTATAACATATAGATATAGATAGGACGAAACTAAACATGTCATTCTTTTTTTTTTCTATAGCTTGCTCTACACGATATAATACTGGTTGTCTTTCTGCTTTTGGATGGCATGAACTTAAGTGTTAGTAACTGGAGGTGTATTGTTGTTTAAATCAATAAAATGTATGTGTATATTCTAATACCACTTAAGGGGGTCTGTTTAAAATTTGCAAATAATCTCGGATTCACTCAGTGAAATTATATAGCGACATACGGATGTTCATGTTATTATTATATACGCAATAGTGAATAAACGGCTCACTTATGAAAGCACAGTGACTAAATAAGACATCTACATAGTATTTCACTGATCAAAGCTAAGCCTAAGATCAGCATATGTCGCTGATAGTCAACCGAAAAAAACGTGCAATCGAACCGCCGCCGCATGCGCACTGCAGAATTATCCATCAGATATTCTGTAACATAAGAGTTTATCTATACTAATATTATAAAGTAAAAATATTTGATTGTTTGTATGTTTACATTGAATAAACTCCGAAACAACTGGACCGGCTTGAGCAAATTACTATTAGAATCCTTCATTACCAGTGATGATGGCTATATAACATTTTCTAGAACGTTATAGATCATTGTGAAAACTTCGATAATGTAACCAAAATGTGAAATGATTTTTCAGTCTAATCAAAGAAAGTTTTCTTTACACTGGCTGTACTTAGAGATCATTCATTACTTTCAATTAACACATACTCACACAAAAGTGTTCGTGGAAGCACTTTTCTTTTATAAGCAAAGGTGTGCTAGTACATCCACAACTCGTAAGTCCAGTAGATATACTAGAACACCCACGACTAGCCAAGGTACTGAGGGCCCATGATGTCATAGGTGGGCAAGCCTAACCCCACGCGGCTAACGGTCTTAACAGGCGACACCCGCACCGGTACACCACAGAGGCAATTCTATATTACCATTAATATGTTTACGTATTCTCATACTGATCTCTCCCAAAAAATCATTTAGATTTTTTCATTGTTAATTAACTATTGCTAAATGCACACATAATATTCTCAATACATATTACACGGAAAATGTTTTGAATGTATACTTAAGTATATGTTCTATACAGAAATTATGTTCGCTGCAAAATCATTTTGAGAAAACTTCAACAAGAAATGCATGCAGCTTACTTGCATCCAAGCTTATCGCATCTATCAACGTCCGAAGGCTTTC
The DNA here is from genome assembly GCA_017140195.1 of Eumaeus atala. Taxonomy (NCBI): domain Eukaryota; kingdom Metazoa; phylum Arthropoda; class Insecta; order Lepidoptera; family Lycaenidae; genus Eumaeus; species Eumaeus atala. The sequence goes on along the minus strand of JAFELO010000028.1, from coordinate 2,144,773 downwards.
ACGGAAGGCTTTGTTCGCACCGTGTGGGCGCCTGCTCCCGCCCGCCCTCAGACGTAACAAACAACTTTAGCGAACACCGACAAGCCGCCCAAGTTTTCTTTCTGGGTTGATAACCTTCAAACTTGATATGTTTAAGTTTTATGTTGAAATTTGTCATTGTTAAGTATATATATGTGAGGAACTATTCGTTACCTAGGAAAAAACAGCGCACGATATAATGAGCAAGTGTTATGCATCATACAAATACAATTGTTTGTATTATTAAAATCATACAATTAATGAGATCTGTTTTTAGGTAAAACTTCTTAACGCTTACTTGATTTGAAGTGAAGCTGGTGGATATATGACAAGAGCGGTACTAATAATATTCTTTGGTCATGAGGTCTGAAGCACACTCAGTAAGAGGTATTGCAGTGCTTCATTCCAACGAAATTGCGCCGGCACCACCGGGGAGGTACATCTCGCTCACATAATACCTTCGTGAAGTGTACGGTTTGAGAGTAGCCGGTGGTCCATTAGAGAGGAGAAGGAAAGGAATAAAATGGAACCGACCGCATGTTTTCCCCCTATACTATAAAAAAAACTTCTTGTTATAATAAACTAGTTGCTCGAGTCCGGCGTTAGCCGCGTAAGCATTACGTATTAGTAAAGGGTAGTGATATGCTGCTTTGCAGCCGGATTGGGCTGGCACAGTCGTGTAGGTACCTCTTCTTCACATGACACCACCGTAAAGTGACAGCTATGCTGTCGCGTTTCGTACGGTCTGTGAGTAGCTGGTGGCCCATTGGAACAGAAGAGGAATGGAGGGCAACGCATCTACATTATAATAATACAAATGACTATGGGCATCGGTAGTCATCACAACTGACTATACTACAAAAACTATCAAACAACACTCCGACGTTTTATCGATTTTTTTCATAGAATATGGGGCAAACGATAAATTGGTGCCTTTACTACTGCCGCCCATGAACATTAGGTACTTCCCCGATCATGCCGGCCCAATTCCGTTGCATAGGAGGATATGGTGTCATGCACCATGCATGGCACCACAGCCTCCCATGCAGCGTGGCACTACCTCCTACTATGTAGCAGTGCATGTACAATTAAGCTCCCATTTGTATTTAAATGATAACGAGAAATCGGAGCCTTTTTACGACTACCGATGCCCATGAACATCCACATAATTACAATGCTGATGCGTTGCACTCCTTTCAAAGGATAAACAATTGAGGCTATAATGCCTCCAAAACAGTCCCTCTAACCCCCATCATCTGCAACGGCGCTTAAAATCACACACTGGAAAAATGTTATGAAATATATTAAATATTGTTTTTGGAGAGATCTCACATTCGCTGGAACGCATCTAGCGCATCTCGAGAGTGAAGTGGCATCCATCCACGTCGGCGAGGGCGGCCGATACTAATGGGGTTGCGACCGAACTTACGAGCACACATGTACCACCTTATCACTGTCTGCACAACTTTCAGACGCCATCCAGATAAATACGAGCCGTATATTACATGGAATTTATATCGTAATTGTGAAATTCATGTTGCTTTACAACGCCATATCATTAGTACGCCTCTGTGAATGTTGTTGGTTTTTAATACTTAAAATGTGTTTTTTTAAGCTATACTTCTTTTGGCGCGTTAGGGGAAAATGCTGAGAGTATTATTTTTAAGAATCGCGCGCACATCGTAACGAATAACCCTAAACGAACACCCTGAAGTTAGCTATAGTCAGTCGGTGGAGTGACTGCTCAAACCAATTACAGCCTTATCATTAATAGAGACGTACATACTCGTACTTCATCATTTTCTACTTTCCATCATTATTACTACGTATTAGACATTCTGTAAAATGACCAATACATATTTCCTTAGCGATAATATAGGTAGGGGAGGGAACCGTATAACGCGGCCATGTAAGTCATAAGAGGCAGCAAGTGTGGTTCACTCTCTGTCTCTCTTTTTTCATTAATTTCTCTCTGTGCAATGATGCGTGAGATTAAACATTCAAAGATAGTGCTAGTTTCTCTTCTTCTTTCTCCACTGGGACGCCCAGCCACCGTCATATGCCTGCCTATGGCACCACCACTCTATATCTTTATTAACTCCATGGGTGTTTCCATATAATATTAATAATATCATCTAAGCCAAATTTTGGCTACAGCAGCCTAATTAGAAGAGCCATCGGCGCTGGGCATATTACAGTGCACAAGTGTTTGCGCAGACACGCGTACACTGTCTATTTCTTTATTCTCCTGTTCTAATGTGGCTTCAATCCGAAACTACCGGAGAGAAATCACGCGCAGGACCGACGACTTAACGTGCACTCCAAGGCGCGGGGTGTAACACGAAGCTGTACTTTTCTTTCTATCCGCGGACAATTGTTAGAATTTGAAAAATCCTAATAACACATTTTGTATGGTCTCACCCAGGATTCAAACGTCCGCCCCCCACCCCCATACTATAAGAAGCTATTAGTCCCAAAAACACTCCCATATGGATCAAATTTTACAAATTTATTCTTCTTTTAAAGGAAGCCCATACAATATTATTAACTCCTAGGACTTGCGGTTACTGAGATTTCGTGAAGAGTACACTCGCTCAGCCCTTTCCCTTCTATATATAGATTTCTTTGATTTTAAATATAAATGACAACAATCAGATTCCAATTTCAAACGTTTCAATTTAGAAAAAAAAATGTCAGCTAAGTTACATTCTAATTTCGAACAAAGTAAAACGGATAAGAAAGTAACGGATGGAGAACGTTCGTCAAAAGGATCACCCGTTACGCTGCATCCTTCTCCGTCGGGCGTTCGCTTAATATCCGAACTGTTAGCGTCTTTTTACCACGTCGAGCGAAAAATAATTGATCGATTCCACCAGCGAGGCTTAATGGCGGTATGACGTGAACTAACGCCATGCAGTATTTGGCGCAGATGCTCTTCGCGCTATTTCATTTATTTCTGTAAATACCAACCGATACTTTTAATTATGTAATTTATCTTGATTATGTTACCTTTAACAAAAGTATTTTATGTCAGTTAGACTTATGATAAAAATGTATAAAGTTAGCTATAGAAAAAAAAGTTTACGATAATTACTACACTGGCAGTATACTTAAGTTCAGTGTCTTATTGTAAATTAAAAAAAATAATATCATAATTAAAAATAAATCTCAGAAACCAAACATACGAAAGACGTTTATCAAATCTAAAATACGACAAAAAACTGAAAATAATGAAATGCACAAATAAAAATTTTTGGAGAACATTGAAAAAAAGAAAATTGTTAACGGAAACTTTTGTTATAATAAAAGTACAAAAAAATGAGTTAAAATACATTTTTTGTAGCTGTAAGTTAAATGTTTATTGCGATCGTTACACATCATAATTTAAAAAAGGCCAATTAGGTCCCAGGTCTATTGTCGATGACATAAAGTGTAGCAAATGCGATGTTACATTCACAATCAAAATATATGTATTACTAGAATACTAATGGAGCTATCTACATAATCATTGATCCATAATAAATAATTCACTGTTCACATTATCAGATATGAAATTACATAGTCGTAATGAACTAACCCAATTATGAAATAATGCGCCCGCGACTGTTGTATTTATCTCCATCTATCTGCTACAATATTTCGCAATTACTGGCCGTTAGCGTGACGACGCAGCTATCCATAGGTAATTAATTACCGAGCCAAAGGAATTACTCATTAGGAAATATTAATACGTTTGTCATAAGACATGCTTTTTGTTGTTTTTAAATGGAAACGTCCGCACTTTTTGCCAGTTGGTACCTTTTGCCAGTCGGAAGCATCGATCAGGAGGTATGGCGCAGTTTGGTCCGCTGAGAGGCAGGGCACCGCAATTAATTAACGTCGTTCCGCTGATGACCACTGCAAAATGCATTTTTAGCAACCGTCCACCGGGGACGCCTGTTTTTGCTTATTTATCGTTACATATAACGGTTGACTGAGCCGCGCTAAGCCGTGTGCAAGCCGTGCGACAAATGTTTTGAGTTTTTGTGTTTTTATTGAATACCCACGCTTTTTGAAAGGTTTTTTTCTATTGCAACATTGTAAGTACGCTGCGTTAATATCTATTGTATTATTTATAATAAGATTTTCATGTTTAACTTGTACTTGTTTAGAGTCTATCGACCGTATGAGGCTAAAATTTTCCGTGTAAGTTCATACGTCGAAATAATATCTCTATCTAGTCATAATAATAAAAATTAATATATTTTCGTATATAAGCTGAATACTGTACTTTTAATTTTTTATTTTATAATTACTTACAGAATATTACAGCTTAATTTATTACAGCTTAATAATTGATGGCGAGACACTCCATCCTTCTGTCTCGTGCGACGTGTCTAGCAAAGTAAAGAGTTGATCTGACCAAGTTTCGTTGCACCGAGCAACAACGTCTTATGTGTTTCGTGAGTTCCCGGTGGCCTATTGGAGGGGAGAATAGAGGGCAACACATCCTCATATCTATTAAATAAACTTTATTATATGTAAAGATTTCCTGTATCAATGAGTTATAATACAGGAAATCTTCACGTTCCGATCAGATCTATCACTTTTTCTCACATGTTTTTGTTAAATAAGAAATGCAAACCACATCGTATTTTATAAAAAAATAACAACATATTTTATATATATTTAAAAAATGTTTGGAAAAGTCACAGATTAAATAGTCGTATTAAATTGCCACATCCTTTTCGCCACTTCCACCTTTGGATTAGATAGTTTTAACATAATTTAAACAAAACACTCTAATCAAGGACTCAATTTTTTTTTCTTGATACAGTCCATAAGCACATGTTGCACATCAGAATGATCGATCACTTAATTCGTGTACCTTCAAATTATTTGTGTATTCATTTGATTGATAGAAAATGATGCCGCGTGATCTAAGATCTCCAATATATGTAAATATTTTTTTTAATATTATCTAATCCTAGGAGACAAAGACAAAAGCAAGACAGACCGCCAAGCTCAAGAAAAACTGGGCCGGCCATGTCTGTCACATACATCCAGACAGATGGGCGAAAATCGTCACTGATTGGGTACCACAAGACGGACGCCGGAAAAGGGGTAGAACGTGACAAAGATGGCGTGGATGACCTCGTCGTGTTCCTGCCAGGGTGGATGGACTTGGCCCAGGAAATGGAATCATGCTTGAAGCATGGGGACGCCTTTTCCCTGCGGGGATACACGTAATGGAAGAAAAGGAGACAAATCCCCCTGGGCCGGTACTGTTGCAAGACCGGTCGTGTTTCTTATCCTTCAAACGTCCTACTGTCGCACGCATGCGATAGAAGCGCGCTCGTGATATCGTATGGGTGCAGTATTATTTCATTAGCTAACGAATTCCGAGCGTTGGCGGTGTATGCCGGTGTGCGGATAAACCCTAGTGGGCTTTTGTTACACCGTGACGATATTGTAACTGTTGTCCATTGTGATTTTAATAAATAAGTAAATAAATCTAAGTAGGTCATAAAATCAAGTATCACTTTACGTAAATCACAGTAACAACTTGTTAGCAATATCCAGCGGAGTTTGTTTAATATATATCTACCACTATTGCTGGGTATCTGACCCCATCCCCCCCTCTTTGGTGGAGGTTGGTCCCTCCAGGGGGAGTGGCCAGTCACCGAGGACCCCTACTGCTGGCAGACCTCGGCACCTCAGTTTTGGTGGCCATCACTCGTAAGGTTTTCATGGGCATATGGTTTATCCGCGAGTCCCACACTATTAGATCCCTTCCAGGACCGACGGGAGTACTCAAATACATTACCCTGCGAAACCAAAGGAAATAAATCTCTCCTAGTTACCACTTGCATGCACAGAATAATAATGTCATCCTATCCGATTTTCGGTCACAACGGCCATCTCTATAGAGACGAGACAACTGCGCAGGATATGTCATAGTTCACAAGTGCACGCGCCGTCACAAGTACACTCCTTGTTCCTCATTCTCCTATTCCGATGGAACGGCAATCCGACATGACCGGAGTAAATTACGCGCAGGTCGGCTTAAAGTGCTCACCGAGGCAGGGAGGCGTAACACCGTCAACTTTCTCACTCCGGATTGTTGTTAGAAATTGAAACATCCGAATAAGACTTTGGTTCGAGCCGGGATTCAAACCTAGGTCCTCACCAATATGGTTGAACATGCTTACCACTAGACAACTAGGCAGAGAATACGATGCGTTTACACATATACGATGCGTACTTTTTAATTTTTATCAAGTAGGTAAGCAAATAAACCCCACCACCGTGCAAGCCTTGTTGGTGGGGCTCAGTAACCTGGGATGAATCCCGACACCTTGGGCGAAGCCAATCGAACGTGGTCTGGAGCTCTTTGTACCCCTAATGTCCTATAAGAGGGGACAAAAGAGCCAAAGAAGACGGCGCTTTTGCGCACGGGGCGAGTGGCGAGGATGGGAACCTCACCGCATTGCATTGTCCCAAATTTAGTGGGGTTGTCCTATGGTGCTGGACAAGCCCAGTGGAGATTCCGTCAGTCTCTTAGGGGGCCGACAAGCCGTGGAGGTGCCCTGATGATTTGTTGTTCAGAGACACCTCACCAAAGGCGGCACTGATTGCACTCGATGTGTTTTTTGTAGGTATTCGGCACTATGATGTGACGCGAGCCCCACACACCACTTGGCCCCAGCGCGTAAATGCGTTTTCCTGCGTCCAAAAAAGGTAAGCAAATAAAAACTCTGAATCCCTTTCTCCCGATGGCATATATTCAGTTGATTACTCCTAGTTCAATTTACAGAGATTTTATACACTTTTCGCAGAAGATTTTGCTACTCCAAGTTGGATGTAAATATCTAGAAATCGACTGTCTCAGCTTAAAAGGGGCCTGCATCTCTCAGTAAACTGAAAAACACTAATGACAATAAAGTAATGCAGGCAAAATGAAACCATTTATAACAAGTTAATAACTTATATAAAAATTAAACAAAAGCACAAACACTATCTATATAAATTCATCCCGATAACAATATTGATTTCTTTGTTACGAAAGCGCCTTGATACGCTACACTAGGCACTAGACCCAGGTCGAAGGCTAGGTCTTTGAGATACGCGGCCATTGTCGGCCCATTGTCAGTGAGACAATAGCTATTTCAAGACCCAACAATAGCTTCAGTTAGCTTTATGAAAAATTAACGCGGAGTGCGTACGTTGAAAGCACCAGGTTCTCTGACTGTCGCACAGTGATTATTTGGTTACTATAATTAATGCATCCAATCAATTAGATAGGAACGTTATTTAATAATCAATTTTGAAATCAAGCTAATAACTAAATGATCTTCTTTCAAAAATCTCAAACATCTATTAAAGTAAGAGGTATTGCTATGCTATAGTCTATTGCAGCCGATTTACCCTTCACGACGGGGCAAATACCGCTAAGTGACGGTTATGATGTGTTTTGTGTGTTTTGTGAGATTTCGGTGGCTCATTTGAGGAGGGGGGGGGGCGATTATAGGGTAGGGACAATTATGTGGACATCTCTTCGTGTCGGTAGTCACGAGAATGCTCTGAGATCCGATTTGACACAAAAAAGTAAAGCCGACCACAGGGATTATTTTGATGACTATATGCAGAACTTGATAACTCGTAATTAAGTGGATCATTAAGTGTTTCCAAAATAATCGCAAATAAATCGAAGCATTTTAACTCATTATTTTTGACGTCTCGAGGAAATTTATACATTTGTACTGGTTAGAATCTGGTGATTCTGTGCGCCTGGCGACGCAACAGCAAGGTATATTTTAGAACACCGAGCCCCCCGCGGGTGTCATCCTCCGCCAATATAAAGAAAACTGAAAAGCATCTTTTTTATGGTGCGCTACGTTACTTTTCAAATATCTTTTTATAGAGTTGTTATTAGCGCCCGGCTGTTACATCCGCGTAACATGAAACGATTCCATATTCTCCCCATTAGAGATTGAATGTTAAAAACACTGTCTTAGTGCTTAATTACACAATACATCATGGGACGAATGTCTATACCAGATTTTAAGTTTCTAGGTGCAGTACTTTCGGCTGTGCGTTGTCTATCAGTCAGTTATTCAGTCACTCAGTAGCCGAAGAGTATATATGTCGTAGTCATTTTCTACAAATCGCCGTATAACATTACAGCTAGCAATTTTCAAAAACAGGGCCGTTTTATTTTGTGGCGTGTTAACAACGATTTGCCGGATTGTCATTGCGATACGTTCTCCAATATGGCGGCTGACGTTTAGCCCTCATTAAATCTATTGAATATAGGCATTGATAGTAATCGATACAAAGTATGAAATTAGGTCAAGTGTTTTGAGAGCAAATAGAAAAAAATAACTAACTATAAAGGCTTAGTCGGGAGCTACGCTCCCGCCTACACCTTCGAGCAAGGAGCCTTCGAACCTATCTGGCCATGTTTATTCATTTCTCTGTATTCTACAATCGACGCCATTGTTGTAGTCATATCAAGGAGCGCTGCGATTGCTAAAATAGGAACTAAGACGTGTCAAAAAAGGCTGATAATGATTTACTTTATTACAACAAGGCTAGCTTTATTGACTATAATCGTATAACACAGAGATCCTTTCGGCGCCATAATGTATATATTGTCATACTAGCCGAATTTCGGCTACAGCGGCCGTCTCTATAAAGAGCCATCTGCGCGGGACACATTATATTGCACAAGTGTTTGAGCGGGGGGGTAGAGACGTAGGCGCGTATAACAATTATCAACAATTATTCATAATTACAGCCGTAATATTAATAAATGGTGTAACTGCTACTCTTCATTCTTGGCTATTTATTAGAATAATTAACATCGATATTAAAAGATTAAAATGTATTTTTTATCACAATATAATTGCGAAAAAGGTCATCTTTTTTACTATGTAGTAAATTTAATATATTGTGGTTCTGTATTGGGATAGTTAGTAGCTTTTACATAGAAATACACTATAATATGGTGTCAAATAAAAAATGCATAACATTGATAAGAGGAAATTATTCTAGTAAACACAAACTAAGAATAATATAACATGGCCGTATAGTTTCAGATCTCTACTTCGACAACTGAAAAATTAAAAAGAATAGTTTGCAATGTTCTATTTTCAAATTAATGTTCAGTTATACCATCGATAATGTAGCTTCCTGCTTGCATTGCATCGTATAATTAGGCTTTATTCTCCCAAATCAAAGGTTAAGCATTGGTTTCGATAGTAAGTACAAGTAGGGTAATGTATTGATGAGATAGCGACCTGGCAATTTCAATACAGGCCCAATTAGTTGACTTGTGGTTCCGCACGTTTTTGCCCGACGCTTGTAGGCCAAGTAAATGCCTCGCAGTAATTACTTCGTGTTTTGACGTTAATAAACATTGTAAAGATCCAAAGCTAGGTAATGGCCTAATGTCTGTATAGCTGGGTTTTTCAAGTCCAATAACGAACTAGTTTTATAAGAACAATTTGGAAGTATACCCATTGTGGGAGAAAAGATAGGTTAATAATATAGAATATATAGGATACAGTAATAATGTTCAAAATCATTACTGTCATATAGGGCATTTCATAGGAACAACAATATCTCATGGCGCCTTAAGCATAAGTCAATAAATTGTACATTTATGTTATTGAATAACCAGCCATCTGCTCCGACTAAGTCCGTAAATAACAGAAGCTGGATGTGAAATTGTACACTAAAACTTTCCTCGGGAATCGCACTATCCTTCATGTAATCCTTTCATCAGATATTGAGAAGTTCGATCACATTCAGACAGAGTGCTTTTGAGGACTTTGTGTTATAACAAGTATAGATTAGACTTCTCAGGCCATATTGAACCAGTACAAGTGCTAGATTTAAGTTGATATTCCAATAGTAATTTTGGAACTCTATTACATTCATTTCAATTGCCGATGCTTAATGAAAAATGGTGTTAAAACCTGATAAATAGAAGCCGCTCAAACGCTGCATGTCCGTAGATTGTACTTATCCTTAACCGAAAAAAACGGGTGTGTGGAGAGCAATCCACACTATTGATCGTCTGCTAGCCGGACTTTTATAACGATGTTTGACAGACACAAAAACAAAAATGAAAACTCACGGGCGGATTAATAGGTTTCGCAGGGTTTTTTTTGCATGAGCCACGGTATAGGTGCATGGGTTTTGTTTTAAAACATGTACACTAGTATCACCATTCCACTGATATAAAAATATTAGAAAGCTGTTTTATTAATTTTTAAATGTCATGCGTTCACATACGTGTAAATTTAGATTCTTTCATTCAAATTTTCACACCCATTCATTACCTTTAAATGAGTTTATTTTTCAAAAAACAAATGCCACCTGGAACCTTTCAATGTATTTTGAAGTATATGCTTACCAAATTGCATCAAAATCGTTCCAGCGTATTAGCCGTGAAACCGTAAAGGACGGACAGGCTTACAGTCACACTTTAACAATAATATAGTTAATATAGCAATTTCTAGTCTACTAGTTTTAGTAAGAGGTATTGCATGCTGTATTGCTTGCTGGTTTACATGATACCGGTGTAAAGTGACGGCTTCGCTGCCGCGTTTCATGCAATTTATGAGTAGCCGGTGGCCAATTTGAGAGGAGGAGGAGGGAAAGACAACCTATTTGCATAACTATTATGTGGACGTTTATAGGCGTCGGTAATCATCTGCAATCAAAGGTCCACTATTAAGAACTATTAAAAAATCTCATCTCCCCTACTCATTATGAAAGACATGCATTTGAAATAAAAGGTACTCGAAACATGTAACACGGGCCTAAAATGTAGTTTCGTATGGAAAAATAGAATAGGGGGAAAACGAGAAATCGGAGTCTTTTTACGACTACCAACGCCCAATAATATCTACATAATGTGTAAACTTATGCGGATGCGTTGCCCTCCTTCCCCCCCCCTAATGGGCCACCGCCTACTCACAAACCGCACGAAAAATGACACTGAAGATGTCACTTTACGGCAGTATTATGTGAGCGAGAGGTATCTCCCCGGTTGCATAGGAGGATGTAGTCTCAAGCACTATGCATAGCACTGACTCCTTCTATTCCTATTAGAAGTGTAATAAGCGGATAAGTATCCGTCCGTGTTTAGTTCGCTTTGCTCTTACCATACCCCTCTGTAGACCGAACTAAGTCGAGATCTAGCCGTACGCCTTTAATCACGGATGCGCTCGTTAAGTATACGGTCACGCCTTAATACTATTAGCACCTCGCTGGATATTTCATTTCCGTAACGTGCAGCTCCTTGAAGTGTCGAACTAAAGCGAAGATTAATATTCCGTTTACTTCATCCATGTTATATAACGAGCCATAATGCTGTAAGCTGATTTATTGTGGAAAGTTTCAAAAGATATCAATGGTGTACACATCATACGCGGTCGCACTCGCACACATAGACGCAAACGCATACGCACGCTCACGCAAACGTATATGCACGCGGCACAGGTACCGTAGAGATAATACAGAAATAGAAGTGAAGTCAGCCTAAAACGCGAGGACGACGACGAAGAAGAGGAAGCTCCGCACGGGAAGCGGAGACTCTGCCGGGGAGTCTGTCAAATCAGACACAGCCGCCCCACCCGCCAAGGCGGTGAAACACACGGCGGCGGAGATCACCCACGCCCCGACCGCGGGACCTTCGTCGTTCCCCAAACCGCCATCGAAGGCGGCCCCGGTCGCCATGGAGGTATAACCTCCCGCGACCGCAAACAACAAGCGTCCACCAACCATCATCGTCCACGATGAATGTGAGTGGAAAAATGTGACAAAAATAATAGACGAGGAATGTATTAATTACATTTCCGCGGGAGCCGTTAGAAACGGCATACGTGTAAACACCGCTTCCCCCGGTGAACACCGCCGACCTAGAGGAGGAGCGCCACCTGAGGGTGGTGATAAAGGGCATTCCGAAAGTGGTCACCACTGAGGAGGTGGCGCAAGAGCTGAGGGACAAGAAGATCCCAGTGGTGGAGGTACACAGGATGTACCGACTGGAAAAAAGAGAGGGCACGCAGACGCAAGTGCCGTTCAACATGTTGCTGGTCGTTCTGACTCTATCTCCTGAGAGCAAGGAGATATATAACGTCCGAGCAATATTGCTGATTTCTCGGACGAGTGACGAACTTCCGCGTCGAGCCCGCGAATAAGAGGAGGGCACTAGGCCAATGCCACCGGTGCCAACTCTACGGGCACTCGGCGCGAAATTGTTACGGGCGCCCCCGGTGCGTTAAGTGCCTGGGCGATCACGCCACCGTGGACTGTCAGAGACAGGAATTCCGCGGAACCTCCCGCATGCGTGCTGTGTGGCCAGTCGGGCCACACGGCCAATTACAAGAGGTGCCCAAAGGCCCCCAAGATATACAAAAAGAGGGCCCAGAAGCCCCAAGGGACGCCGAGGCCCCCACCCAGGGGACCGAGAGCCCCACAAGCG
>JAFELO010000028.1:2086877-2112068 GCA_017140195.1 Eumaeus atala | reverse complement strand
CATTACTTACATAACCAAATTTGGACCATTGTCTGAAATAAACGTTTATTATTATTATTATTATTATTGTTATTGTTGTATTTATTATTATTATTATATGCTATCATCTTTTCGAAAAATAGAACGCCAAATTTGAATTTATTCGAACTGATAGAATTTGTGTGAGGGGGGGACCTACAACTTCACCGTAATTTATCTCGTTTCTAAATTCGTGCGGTGATAAATTTTACGTTTTTAAAGGGAAAACAGCAACCCAGATTAAAGTCAAGCTAGACTGTGTTTTAGATAATTCTGCTACTGCTTTGATTACAATTCACACCTGGGTAATTGATTCTAAGCGTGGGAGACAGAGCTGCGAAGACGCCAACAGGTACGGCCGTCCAAATGAAGTCACGAATCCAGACATGATTAAAGTGGATGAAACATGGATACATTATTATACTTCAGAAACAAAAGAACAATCTAAGCAGGGGACTGAGAGCGGAAAACCTGCGCCGAAGAAAGCTGAAACGGTTTTGTCGGCTGGCACAGTGATGGCGACAGTTTTTTGGGATGTGCGAGGGATTATTTTAGTGGATCATTTGGAAACAGGAAAAACAATAAATGGAGAGCATTATGCAAGATTTTAGTGAAGAAATCCGAAACAAACGCCTTCATTTAGCCAAAAGGAAAGTTTTATTCCACCACGACTACACACCTGCGCACCTCGCAAGGGTTACAGTTGCGAAACTAGCATCTGGCCCCATGCGACTTCTACTTATTCCCGAATCTCAAGAAATGTTTAGGTGGCCGAAGATTTTCATCAAGTGATGAAGTCACTGCCGCCGTAGTCGTGTATTTTGAGGGGTTAGAAAAAACATTCTATTAAGCTGGTGTAACGGCATTGGAAGCGCTGAACTAAATGCATCGAGGTAGAAGGAAAACACGTTGAAAAATAAAATTGTTTTAAACAGATTATTAAAGTTTTTCTTTGTCGGTTCAGATACTTATCAATCACCCTACGCACAATTGTTTACGCACATTATTTACCTGCCTACACAACATAAGACAGCACAGAAGTATTTACGATTATACTTTTGTAAACCGGGTAACTATTGAAATTTTTTGAAAATGCTTTGTTATTTTATGACGAAATGTTTTTACCTGTAATGAATCTATTTTTTAATAAATATGTTATAGAAATTGCCCTGAACGAGATTGTAATCTCGTTCAGGGCAATTTCAAATTGGTTGGTAAAAGTAGTTTTATTATAAGGCGTACCGTTCGCGTGAACTTAAAGCAAGATAGACAAAGGCTTTATTTGCTAGTAAGGTGTATAAAGTAAGATATGCAATGATTCCAAAGCCCTGTTTTCAGTGTGTTTGATTGCTGTCATCAAAGACTGCGGATGGTTATCTGTAGAGGTTCCGCATACTGTCAAATCGTACGTTTAAGTTCCTCTTAAATCTTCAAACAAATAGCTAAGTTCTAGAGATTTTTGGTTCTTAGATATTTTTATTATTTTTGGGGTATCTTCTCGAAATGAGTAGATACCAATTATCCACATATATATATATTTATATATGTATTTATCAAACTTAGACATTTTTCACAAAATATTTGTTGAGTCGATACAGATCAGTCAGATCGCGTGTATATTACTTTAGTGAGAGGTAGTGCTATGCTACATTGCAGCCGAATTGGACCAGCCGGCGCTAAGGGAAGGCACTTATCGCTAACGCGATACCGCAGCAAACTGACAATTGGAATATCGCGCCCCGTGCGGTATGTTTTCATGCACTTTCTGTTGACCCCTTGTAAGGGAAGAAGAAAGGAGGGTGCCACGTTTGAATAACATCTATGTGTAGAAGCATCATTACCAAAATCATAAAAAGGGTCCAACTGATCGTTTTCTCCATTAAACTATAGAAAAATCTTTTATTTCCCTATATAAATACATTTTTTTTTTAATGTTATTTTAATGTTATATTCACTCGTCACCTCAATGTTTTTGATACATTTGGAGCACCGATTATTTTAAACTCACCTGAGCCTAACTCAGAAATAATCCCATAGTCCCCGAAATAACAAAGGATTTAATATCCTTTCGACTAGCTTTACCCGTGACTTCATTCACGTGGAAGGTTTACTACGAGCATATAATAAATATAAATATAAAATATCTTTTTTTTTATTTATGTGAGTATGTGGTCCTCAGATTATACCTTAGTTTCAAAGTTTTAAAATGATATAAACTGCATCGTTTTTTCATTAGTTTTTGCGTGATGTGCGTGTATCTGCAGTTTCTACACCGAACACACAATAATGCAGACGACGGCAAAAAAACAAAAAAATTGCTTCTTTTGCTTCTTGGTGCGGTCATTCCATACAACTTCATTTCAAAATTTTCTAAATAAAATGACTAAAACATGTCAGTTACATTCCGACCAATATTATAAATGTCAAAACATATTTGTTATTGAAAAACAGCTTAGCGGATTTTGATGAAATTTGTCACAAATATAATCAGAAATTGCACAAAAATAGATATACAATATTATATAGATATATAATATCATATAGTCTACTATAGATATATAATATCGTGTAGTCGTAAAAAGTTGGCACTACTTTTACTTAAGTTACACATGTGGCACATTGGAGGGGAGGTAGAAAGGAGGACTATGCGGCAGCATAGTATTTATGCGGATGTTTTCGTAAAAATGCTTCGACTTACCTTTACCCCTACAAGTCTTGTCCTTTACCCCTATAACATTAAAAAAAGATACCTAATGATAGATGTCAAATATACTCGTATGAATAGATAACTTTTAAGGCTATATGTTTTCAGATTAATATACTTAGAAGGCGACATTATCGCTTAGCGGCAAAACTCTATAATAAAAAATAAGTTAAAAAAGTACTACAAACTCGGTACAACGTCTTGAGATTTCTTTTTTTTTGTGTTTTTGTGAATGCCAATATGATCATAATCGCCATGATTGCGATCGCAGTAAGTGCTTTTACTGTAAAGCAATCACCAGACTATCGTCCATAAATTGTAGACATATAGATCTTTATACAGATAAGAATATAATTATAGATAGTGTCATTGCGAATTAACTCAATTCCAAAACAAGTCATGAAATATGTCCCAACTTTAATTATGTTTATTAAAATGAAAACACGGACAATATATCTATATATACTCAGCAAGAAAAAGTTTGAGAACCAAACAATTAATATTTGTAAGTATCATTTATATAGCAATAACTCACCTCTCTCTCTCTCTCTCTGCCCAAGACTGTCAAAAAAAATGAAATTTCATTATGATGTTAATTCTCGCAAATCAACTACGGAACCCGTATTAAAAATAGCAGTCAAATAAAAGGAAAATCGCAGTCGTAGTCGTGTTAGAAGGAACTCGGCTCGCAGCGCTAGGCGTGTCCCTCGCGATCTCAAGGCACGCGCTTTACAATGAACACTTAGAGACCCCTGCTTTACATTGCCCTCTGCATTATACATACAACGTACAATATTTATTAATTCTTACTAGACCCGTGTTCATCTAGGGACCAATAATACCAAATAATAACCGAACATAAGCTAAATACATTTTAGCTAGCGATCCGTCCCAGCTACGCTCAGTCAGCAGCTGATTAACAGAGGAAAATTATATACCAAAATCTTCCTCGGGAATCGCCCCATCCAAGCGCGAAAACCGCGTGTAAACTGGTTCAATAAACTTTGAGAAAATAGATCACATACGGACAGACAGCTTTCGGGGACTTTGTTTTAATATAAGAAGATGTAGATATGCCGCAGTCACATTGTCTAAATCGCCGTATTTCATTACGGCTAGGCATTTTCAAAACCAGAGCCGTTTTGCTTTGTGGCGGGCGAACTATTAGCCGGGTTGAATACGGCTGAGTGAATTTTCACCAGAAAGAGTTCCGCGTTATACAATAATCAATAAAGCTAGCCCTATTGACATAAAGTGAATCATTAGTCGCCTTTTTGGCAAGCTTTAGTTCCTAATTTTAACACTCCCGGCGCGGCTTCACGTGACAATAGGCTCGAAGGTTTAGGTGGGTGCGTAGCTCCCGACTAAGCATTCGTGGTTAGGATATTTTTTATTTGCACACAAAACACTGGGCCTAATTTCACACTTGTATCGATCACTATCACTTCCCATGATCATAAGATTCAATGAGGCTAAACGTCAGCCGCCACATTGAACATCATCTCGCAATGACAATCCGGCTAATCGTTAGCCCGCCACAAAACAAAACGACCGTGTTTTTTAAAGTGGCTAGCCTCTATGACTACGACAGATCATATACGTGTCACTCACGTTCTCAAGACGAATATACAACGGCTTGACAGATTAACTATACGTTAAACTCTGTAGAGCCGTTAAGGATGTGACCCTGCTATATGGAAGTATAAACAAACTACATTCGTACACTTGGCCCTTCGATGGGAGGAGGAACGGAGGGCAACGCATCGGCATAGTAATTTAATGTATATTATTTCAAAACGCAGTTATGACGTGTGCTAAGCTCGTTGTTTTAATTATAACATTCTTATAACGCAGGTTACATTTTAAAAACTGATAGTGCCTCATTAAATAAGGTGTAGCATCCAGCTATCAATAGATAATGATCGGTGATTTTTTTTAAATATACAGAGATATCTCTATAATTAAGACCCTTATGAAGAACCGGCCAAGTATGAGTAGGAGGAGCGCGCCAGTGGTTCCGTATGATATCAACGGGAGATGCGATCATAACAGCTTATATAAGTTTACAAATTTAAGATTGCGTACACAAGCGCTTATTTTGTATGAAAGGAAAACGGGAAATATAAATTTGTTATGTTTTTAGTAACTGTTACTAATTAGAAATTTGCGGATTTTTATACGCATTATATTGTCCTTCTTCTTGCCAAATTGAATGATTTTCAGCGGGAAGTATCTTTTGGGATTCCTTGGCATTCTGCTTACAGAAGAAAGACAATAGAAAGAATGAACATAGGAGGAGGTAGTGCCATGCGTGATGCATGACACTACATCCTCCTATGTAACGGAATTGGGCCGGCACGACCGGGGAAGAACCTCTCCCTCACTTGATACCGGCGTAAAGTGACAGCGTCATTGTCGTGGTTCGTGCGGTTTGTGAGTAGCCGGTGGCCCATAGGGGGGTTTGATAGGAGGGCAACGCATCTGCGGAATAATTATGCGTAATGTCCATGAGCGTTAGAAGTCATCAAACGGTTCCGGTTGCTCTTTTGCCGCCTTATGCTATAAAAAACTGACATTTGCCGCTTCTACGATTGAGGTACAGAACCCAAAAAAATAATCATCGTTACTCTGTATAAAAGCTACCATTGTTATACATTGTAAGGGAGGAAGATTGCCATCGATCTATGATTTATGAATGAAAACGTAATTGCTTAAGTAATTAAAATGTCACAATTATGTGTGTTCCGTACTTTAGTGCCGCACGTCGATAATCCCACCTGCATTTCAGATACGATAGTTGCCAGTTAAAATACTACTAGTAAATATGTACATTATTAGACGAAAAAAATGCATTCAATGAGTTATAATTTAAAGATGTACATAGTTCATAGAAATAAAATTATATTCGTGCCTTCGCAACCAGCTTGTAAAAACGGTAACTACGGTCTTAAATGTCTTTTTTTTTCTTGTAATTTTTTGGCGATGACAAATACTTTATCCCGTGTTATATATATCTGTGGCAAATTTCTCCAATATCCTTTCGGTGTTCTTTTGAGCGCAAGAGTGAGAGCCGTCTCTCATAACTTCTTGCAGTTTGTTTTTTGTTGTTGACGCGGGGAAACAAATTTACGCGCCTACTCTGGCCCTGGGTGGGGTCCAGTGGTGTGTGGGACTCGCGGCACATGGTAGTCCCGAATATCCACAAAAACTGCTGCCGTTGGTGCGGTGCCCCGGAACAACACTCATCAGGGCACCTGGACAGCTAGTCAGCCCCCTAAGGGACCAACTCCACCTCCACATATGGGGTTGCCCAGCACTACAGAATAACCCCACCGACTTTGGGACAATGCAATGGGTGAAGTTCCCATCCTCGCCCCTTGCCCCGTGCGCAAAAGCGCCACCTGTTGTTGCTCTTAGGTCCCCTCTCCTTATAAGAGGGGTACCGAGAGCAATTCCTCCACCTAATATTTAAGCCCCCTCTTCTTATAATAGAGTTGCAAAGATCCCCCTCGGTTCAATTGGCTTCGCCTGGGTTCACCCCAGGCTATTAAGTTGAAGTAAAGAAGAAGGCCAGCAAGAGTTGGAAATGAATGCAGAGCACACGAAGACGTTACGTCTGCCGATGTCAAGCTTCTTTTAAAGTGAATCCGCAATCTAATATGCCAAGACCTTCGCAGCTCAAATACGCAACGGGTTACCGAAGCGATTCAGCAGAATAGAGAATAGAGGGTCGAAGGCTTTTGTGGAGAAGCTTGTAAGAAGTCATCTGACAAAGGTTAGGACTGATTTTGGGGTTACCATTTCTTCTAAGCCAGGATTCTTATCTGGGATCAAAGCTTTTGGATGGAGGCTCTCTGAATACAGGCTTGCGACGCGAGCGTGTCCAATTAGTACAGTCTCCGATTAGACACTCCGACCTAACTTTCGACTAACTATGGTTCCGACAAATTCCAACTGGATTAAAAAAACCGCAGCTTAAAAGGGGAAAAGCTCCGGGGAAGGACAGAGTTACGGCCGAGCTTCTTAGAGCTAAAAAAAATTTTTTATGTTGTCCTTCAGCGGGGCGTACCTCCAGGCATGGCTTGAAAATGACGTTGTTTTGTTTTTAGGAGGGTGACAAATCACTTCTTCAAAATTACAGACCAATTTCACTTCTCATGCATATTTACAAGTTGTTCTCCAAAGTCTTGACGGATCGCCTCACCACAAAGCTTGACGAATTCCAGCCACCGGAGCAGACTGGGTTTCGCATAGAATTTAGCACCATAGACCACACTATCACCATAAGGCAAGTTGTACAAAAGACACATGAATACAATCAGCCACTGTACCTTGCCTTTGTGGACTAAGAGAAGTATTTGACTCTGTCGAAACCTGGGCTGTTCTCGAGGCTCCGCAGCGATGTCAGGTCAATTGGCGATACGTCGAAGTACTGAGCACATTGTATGACGCTGCTTTCATGTCCGTTCTGATTCCGGGAGGTCAAACAAGGCCAATCTAACTGTATCAAGGAGTGCGACAGTTGGATGTTATTTCTCCGAAACTGTTCACTAATGCTTTGGATGACGTCTTTAAGACTTTAAACTGACAGAATGCGGCATAAATATTAACGACGAGTGCCTCTCACATATTTGTTTCGCCGGCGATATCATTGTGTTGGCCGAATCGTATGAGATCTTGCAGGATGCTAAGAATATGTACCGTCCATTATCAGACAGATTGATAGGGTGTGATGACTATCAGATGGAAATAGTGCAGTATTCTTGAAAAGTTTTCGTTTAAAAAAAATGTGCATTGCCCTCGTTTCATCAGCATCCTACCACCAGTTCTTGATTTGTTTGGCAATGTAACAATTACAGTGGTATACCCATTGAAATAAAAAAAGTATTTTGGGAATGGAACCACAGCTGACGACGTCATCGCGTAAAAAACATATAAAAAGGAACAGATTTTTGTAAACCCCCCTTTTTTCAAGTCAGTCAAAAAGTCTTTGCAAGCTCGATAAGTAATCGAAACTTTGGTACGTATGCCCACTGACTGCTTCTTAGTCCAGTGATAAACATGTTGAACCACAGCCTTGAGGTAATGGTTTCAAGTCCCGGGTCAGACCAAAAGTGTTATTGGGATTTTTTCAATTTATAACAATAGTCGGTCAAGTGCCGTTGGCACTTGGCTACTCTGTAACAGTCACCATCGCCGAAATTCGGCTAGGACGATATTTTTATTATTGTTACATTGATAGTATATGCGAATATCGATTTGATATAATAAAATCTTAAGCAAGCTTACCAGGCGTGCCATAGAAAGAGCTATGATTGGTATTTCTCTGCGAGATATGGTTCGAAATTCGGATATACGCAAGAGAACCAGGTTAACCGACATAACTCGGAGAATCATCAAGCTGAAATGGCAATGGGCAGGCCACATTAGTCGCAGAACCGCTGGAGGAAAAGGTGGCGGCCCCGCACCAGAAGACGGAGTGTTGGACTGCCAGCCACCCATGACTGACGACCTGGTTAAGGTGGCGCTGGATACCATTAGCTCATGACCATCATATGTCACATATGATGCTCTATGGGGTAGGTCGATGTGCTGCAGTGGACGTTGTCCGGCTGATGATGATACCTAAATATATAGGAGTGGAACTTTATAATACCTAGAAATTATAGTATCCTAATATCTAAAAATTAAATGTTCTTTGCTTAGTGATGTATTGAATTTGCGTAATTGTAGTTTAATTTTATTGCAATGTTCATTGCTCCGGTTTAGACTTTTAACGTTTGTTTAATACTTGTTCTCAACAGAGGTTGCTATTTTTTCACGAACAAATGATCTGTAGATTTTTTTCAATGCAATAAAAGTCAAAGGATTCAAATGCCGTTGGCTATTACAGGGGACTTGCACAAGCGAATAGGTCTAGAGCTTAGCAAAGCAAATTCTAAGTGTTTAGAAGTTCTGTGGAGCCCTAATCCCAATTTTTAGAAGTCGGAACTTTCAAAGTTATCCGATTAACGTTATAAGGGCAAATTAAGGGGGAAACGGCATGGTGAGTCTATAGTGCGGCTGGAATGAAGTTTATTCCGGTTTTTGGTTGACGTTTGTAATACATTCGTAATTTATATTGAAAAAAATCAAATTTATAGAGTTAAGTTGAAAATTCTAATTAAATATATTTATTTCTATATAATGATATAATTGATGCTTAAGCTTAAGTTTACGCGAACGTTACTCCTACAATAAAACTACTCTTGCTGTAAAGCTTCTGAAACGTCGGGCTAGTTAATTAATTAAATAGACCGCGATAGAATCTGTAATGGTAGTTTTATTGTAATAATGATATAATTACTACTACATAGTCGAGTAAAGCAATACAAACTTGCCGCCCTCTGCCAGCGCGAGGCCGAGTGTAAACGAAGATGGATATGTAGGCACCGCAAAAACGTCTCGTTACACTTTTTATGAACACAGTACCGAGCAGTGTTACTTTGTTCCCATAACGCCGGGTAATCGGAGCCATTACATGACAAAGGACACCCATTGCCATTCGCATGGTTTATGGTTATACAGGTCTCTTGCCCACCAGTACTCCTTCTACATCAACAGGCTACTATAAACCGCATTGTCATCAACTTTAGGTCGTTCATGTGAGCGAGGCACAGCCGTGGAGGTCATGTCGGGTTTCAGCGGCAATGTAGCATGACACATTTTATACATCAGTTTTTAGATAAAAAAGTAACAGTAAGCCCGATGCGATTTAAAAATAACTACGTACAAAAACAGAATTAGACGGAGAGATTTTTTTTATCACACGCTTTTAAATTAACGACGAAGACATTCTGTAATAAAGGCCGTTGGTGTGCGCAAATCAAATTAAATCAGTTAGTGACTGAACAGAATCGTTTCTTAGCACGAATGGATAACAACATGTATTATTATATGGAATGGTGATAAAGAACATGTAATTTCCGTAATGAAATGACTGTGACGGGGCGTGTGGAAAGCTCTTAATGCATGTAGGAGCTGTGGTTACAGATAATACGGTCAAATGTACAGATGGCGACGATTATACGTATTTAATGACTACAAATTGAATGGTCTTTAAACGTTTTATAATTTAACAAAACACGTATATCATGCCTTGCCTGAATTTCCGAAATTTGAGGTGACGTTTTATTTGATAGTATATCAAAAGGTTGCTCAGCTGTATAAATCCAAATCGCGCCAGTTCGGTCATCATCAGACCAGAGCAAATATTGAAGTATCACTTCAAACACAAGCTTCATGTTTTAGGAGGAGGTAGTTCAGGCTGCATAAGAGGAGGTAGTTCAGGCTGCATAAGAGGAGGTAGTTCCATGCATGGTGCATGACGCTACATCCTCTTATGTAACGGAATTAGGCCTGGACGACTCTCGCTCACTTAATACCGGCGTAAAGTGAAAGCGTCGCTGTCGCGTCTCATGTGGTTTTTGAATTACCGGTGGCCCATTGGAGGGAATGATAGGAGAGCAAAACAATCTGCCTAACAATCTAGCGAATGTCCTTAGGCGTCCGAAGTCACCAAAAACATCATATAATACTATGATATCAAATTCTACTTGTTGTAATTGGCTCGAGATACTTACACATGTCCCGATACCAAGGCTGATAGGCCACATTAGTGTGGTTACACTAGAGATGTGCACTATTATTAATCCACTATCATGACTACAAGTGGTGAGCAGTGTAACTTTTTTTCGGACCTGAACTTATACTGTGAAAGCGAAGAGAAACTCAATACAGCTTCATCGGATTGCTATGAGTACGCGTCGTGCGACGAGACTAAGTTTGGGGTCGTCCCTCCTCTCTCCCGCAGGTGTGAGAGATGAATCCCGATATGAGAGTGTTTGTATCAGCTAATTTAACTATTATTATCA
This sequence comes from Eumaeus atala, assembly GCA_017140195.1. Classification (NCBI taxonomy): domain Eukaryota; kingdom Metazoa; phylum Arthropoda; class Insecta; order Lepidoptera; family Lycaenidae; genus Eumaeus; species Eumaeus atala. The sequence goes on along the minus strand of JAFELO010000028.1, from coordinate 2,101,433 downwards.
TAAGCGGGTAAGAGTGTAATATAAGTGAATAATCCTTTTTTCAAGACGGCTTTCGGTGCATTGGAGCCAAATTGGGACGATCGGGGTACCTCTCGATTAAATGATACAGCTGCCGCTGAGAGCACGCTGTGCTGCCGCGTATCGAGCGGCTTATGACTTTCTGGTCTTTCAGGCTAATTAAAGGGGAGTAAAAAAAGAGGGCCTTACAATTAGATATATATGGGAGTCGGTAGTCATGACTGGGCTTCGACTGCGCACTTTGGCCCCTTGTAAATTTTAAAACATGTAAATAGACATTCTAGACGATTTAAATTTTAACAAAGCACGAAGTGTGTATTGTTTTGTTTGTTCGAATGTGAATATAACCAAGAAAAAGACAAATCGGAGAGTCCTGAAATCTCATCTGAAGCGTGGCCGCAGGTTGACATGTAAATCGAATTGCTTCGTCAGCTGTCGTTCTTTGGACGCTTTTGTGTCATGCGGTGTTGCCATTTTTGATGCAACAGAAAAATCTATCTATCAATGTTTTTTTAACTATATATTTAAGAGGCCATAAGGCCTACAAATTTAAGAGTTATTTTGCCTATTAAGAACTTAACGACATATAAACTACAATACTTCGGATTCGGTGAGAAGTAACTAATTTGAATTATTTATATTAATTAGGAAATAATTATGGAATAGCTGTTTGAGACTTCAATGTAACCTGTTGGACCGGCCCTTATCCTATTTAAGCTCCTTGTAAACAATTTTTATTAACATTTCTTATGTTCAGTTTTTGAATATCAAGCTACGAAAATATTTAATAGGAATTGAAAAGGTATCATCGCTACTAATTTACTTGGTAGTATTACTGGGAGTAACCAACATCTCGTACCAAACTGGTGAAATAATATAATATTATTTCTTTTAAATTTTGTAATTCCAGACTCCAATCCTCTCGCGAATTGAAATTAAGGTTTAGATTATATTCGTTTAAAATTTTAAATGATTAAGGCTACTTGTATCTAAATAAATGTGCAAAAGGCGGTAATGTATTTTAATACATTTGAGGACTTTAAATCCGACATCGTGAATATAATTTTAAAATTTCATTGCAAAACTTTTTAAACAAGTAAAGTACTTACAAGGGTCAAACAGAAAGTTTTTTAGAACTGACCATTTGTAAACAATATGATAAAAATAAGTTTGAATTTTGTTGAATGGAAGGAACTCTTTGCAAATATTATTGAGTATGTGTTTCATTTATAATTGTCATTTATTTCATGATTTAAGGGTTTTTTCAGTGGTTCCATCTGATGTAGCGATATGTATGGACACAATTTTTATGATATGAAAAACTTGTCAATTTGCTCAGTTTTTCACTTTCTAAGAACGAGGGGTTAAGCTCGACGTCACGTTTAACGTTATGATACGCTTCGCAAGATTATATTCCTTGTAAATCGTTATGTACCCCTCCTGTAAGAAGAGGGGACGAAGGAGCAGAAGGTGGCGGCGCTTTTGCGCACGGGGCAAGCGGAGAAGATGAGAACCTCGCCCCATTACACTATCCCAAAGTCGGTGGGGTTGTCCCGTGGTGCAGGGCAACACCGTCTGTGGAGGTGGTGTCGGTCCCTTCGGGGGCTGACTTCTTCCAATTAACGATCTATTGAAAAAAAAACCCTTAGTTTTCCAAAATTATGGAAACTATTATCAACTACCAGCTCCTGCAATACTTAGATCAAATAATTAGTGACGCCAGTACGGTTTCCGCCGTGAACATTCAGCTGGTGATCTTCCAATTTATTTAATGCACAGATGAGCGAGGACAGTTGAAACCTGGAGGAAGGCATTGGCGTTTAGTCTGAATGTAGCGAAGGCCTTTGATCGTGTTTGGCACAAAGCGATCCTTTCAAAGCTTTCTTCCCGGGAAATTATGCGACTCGATCACTAGCTTTTTGACAAATCGCAGCATAAAGGTCGAGGTTGACGGAGCATGCTCCGCCCTTAAATTTGTCAACGCTGGTGTTCTCTTAGGTTGTTTTTTGTCTCCTACACTGTTCTTCTGCATATAAGTCAAATTTAATATTCTGCATATAAATCAGTTTCGCGGTCATTGGAAAACGAAAGCTAAATTAGCCTCAAAGAAGCTGGGCGTGCTCAATAGGGCGAAGCAGTACTTCAATCCGGCCTATCGGCTGCAACTTTACAAGGCGCGCAGGTGCGACCGCATAGGAAGTACTGTTCCAACCTTTGGGCAACCCTGCAATATCAGCTCGCTTTATTTGACCACATACAATGTAGAGCGACTCGAATTGTTGACGACCAAGTTATTTCCGGAGAGCTCGATTCTTTGGTCCTAGGAAGAGATGTCAGTTCGCTGTACGTCTTTTGTCGTATTTTTATGGGGAGTGTTTCGAGGAACGTGTTGTTCGGCTTAATACCAGCAGCAGAATTCCAACTTCGGACATCACGATATAACTCGAAGTTTCACGCCCACCACCTTGATGTCTGTAAATCCACAACAGTGCGGTTTAAACGCCACTTCTTAACACGCAGAACTGGACAGTGGAACCAGCTGCCTCCCCCTGTATTTCCGGTCCGAAACTCCTTAGAGGCCTACAAGAAAAGAGCCTACCAATTCCTTAAAGGAAGGCAACGCGTTTGTAAAACACTTAGTTTTACAGATGTCCATGTCCATGTCCACGGCGGTAGTCACCTACCTGCTCGTTTGCTCCTATCTCATAAAAAAAATGATTAACCTTGTCTAGTACCCGTACTTACACTTACGTTACTTAGTTTGGGGCTACGGTAACTTCTTTTAAATCACAGATCAATTGAAGTGTTATCAATATGTTTTCCAATAAACTCTACGCTGCGAAGTTGTGCGGGTACTGCATGACGTTATCATACCCGATCTTGCGATACGATAGTATTCGCTGGCCTTCATTACAGCGTATCCAGGCACTCTTCGGTTTGGCTGGTAATAGACATCTGTGAGCATTAGTTACGCCGAATGACGCACCAATACTAGAGACTGGCCGTTTGTGTACCGCCGCTGATGTTGTCTTTACATTTGCTATCTAGCTATTAGTGGCGTAGATACTTATAATTGAAAAACCTTTAAATCGCATCAGGATCGTCCACATGTGATATATTTAAGAAATATAAGCAAATAAAGTTGTACTCTATTGTTTAATGAATTATATCATAAGAGAACTATTCATTTACGAGAATAAAAAGTTTTATATTGTTCACGATTCAAGTCAACATTTGTGTCAAACTTTATCTAAATTAATTCAGTAAATTTTGTGTCAAAGAGAAAATACACAGACGTACACAAGATACGTATATCTTTGAAAGAAAAAGTTCTTATCATGATAATAATAGTTAAATTAGCTATAATAAACATTCGCCTCTGTGGTATAACAGTGCGGGTGTCGCCTGTTAAGATCGTTAACCGCGTGGCGCCCTGGGTTCGGTTCCTAGGTCGGGCAAATGATATTAAATGTTTCTCAGATTATTCAGAGCACGCATTACATTGTCCGGGATTGGAATGTGCCGAAGTGGTCCATAGGCTTTGCTTTGCCACCTATGACATGTGCCTCAAACCTTGGCCAATCGTGGGTCCGTTCTAGTATATCTATTGGACTTACGAGTTGTGGGATGTGCTTAGTACACCTCTGCCCCCCTCTACGGGGACAACAGGCGTAAAGGCACTTTTATAAACATTCTCATAGCAACCCGACGAAGCTGTATTGAGCTTCTCTTCGCTTCCGCAGCACAAATTCTGGTTCTGGTCCGAAAAAAAAACATTATTGTGCCTAAAGACAATCCTAATAACCTAAATACATCACAATCTAAATGAGATAATTTACAAGCCTCTTCTACTAGCATACACAAGCGATAGGTTAACACACAAGTAATAGATTATACTACCTATGGGCGCGTTTTTCAAATACACCATTTTTAAATACTCGTATATTATTAATCAATTATATAAATAACTCACATTATTTTATTACTGCGGATTTGCCGTTTCGTAAGCAACTTTTCTACTTGCCGGTGACCCATTAGGGGAAAACTAGAAAGGAAGGCAACGGATGTGTATGACGATTATGCGGATGTCTATCGGCGTTGGCAGTCGTCAAAAGGCTCCAATTGCTCGTTTGCTTCCCCAGAAATTAAACATACAAATATTCCTTATACCTTATACGTAAATGTTGCCAGAATTCGAATCCCAATTAGTTTTATTCAGGTTTTAAAGCAATTAATTTAGAAAACAAAAAATCCAAGCAATTAATATACAGTTTGTTTTTTGTACAAATTGTTACGTAAGAATACTGATTTGGTCGCAGCTCAAATCTTGAATAACTTTGCATAGAATGAATCACGAAGAGCCTTCGCACGTAGTGAGTGTACAGAACACAGCCAGACCAGCGTCCTGATTTAATAAAATAGAAGCGCATGGATATTAGGACGCAGTTGCCTTACCCGGGTAATTCCTTTAACATGATGTTATTCCAACACTCGCTTTACATCGCTGAATTGTTTAGGTATTCTTAATTTTTGTTGTAGCTTTATGTGAAGTTTATAGTCGCGTTTTCAAATGAACTTGCATAATTAAAAAATTGCCGTCCCTTATAAATGAGTACATTTTTCTGAGTTTTTACTAGCCGTATAATACGCTAACGATTCGAATTTCATAGTACCGAGAATTGTTATTGGAAACCGAATGCCCTCAATAAAGTGTAGACATGAATATATGCTCTACGTAGATTATTTAATTGTGTACACACAATTACATAATAATGTGTCAATGGCGATTATGGGTTACAAAAATATGATTAATTACTGGTAATATATTTTTTTACAGCAAGATTAAATTATATTATTGACAAGAATATAAAACCGCTCCACTTACCGTATTTAAATATATATACCACTTTATTCTAACACAGATTTTAATACAATATATTAAAATCCGGTATAAAACTCCGTGATAGAGAATAAGAAATGTAGATAATTGAAGTTAAGAAGCAGCCAATAGCCATGTCTATGGTAGAGCTAGAGGTCGCGCGTGCGGCCTCTCTGGTCGTTTTGCCGCGCATGCGTCGTGACCGCGCGCGCGCGTTCGTCACGCGCCCGATCCCAGCCTGCGCAGCCGCACTATTTTATCGCATTAATTATTTGGAAAAGATTCCCGCACAGCTAAGAATCCAGCGCAGAAATGTTGTGGGAAAAATACTATTAAATGCATAGTGTTAAAGCATTTTCTATTAATATTCTATCTCTCTTACTCTTTATTCTTTATCCAATAAGTTTTCGGTGCATACAGTGTGGCAATAATTTATCAAATAACATTATTATTATAAATAACATACTTTAGTTATTCTGGGCATAAATACTGTTACAAGTAAAAATATGACATTTTGATTTGGTATCTGTAATTTTTATACGAATGTTCATTGTGTTTTCTCATTTTGTGGCCAATGTTTTGCGATATTAAAATGGAGTGAGGTGATAAGAGAACAGGAGCGGTGTGTTTGTATTACACAAAGTAGGTATGGAGCCAAATGCAATTTTTAAAACTTCTCCATGCAATTGTTATTAGTCAAATGTTTGTGTACCGGGCTATTAACAAGTACAATGAGACTTCCTCTAAACTTCCACAAACGTGACAGAAAAAGATCTGACCGTTCACATGTTCCTACGAAAAAGATGGTTGAAGGAGTAAGGGAAAGAATTCGAAGAAATCCTATCCTGAAACAAAAGACTTTATCTCGTGAAATGAATATAGAACCATGGCGTATTTTAAGAGAAGACTTAGAACTTGTAGCCCATAAGAGACAACCTAATCATTTCTTAACTGAGAAATTAAAGATGAATAGGGTGGTAAAATAGAAACAACTACTGAATCCGTACGCAAAGAGAGGTCACAGAAAAATTCTGTTTACGGATGAATGATTTTTTTTCAATTGAGGAACACCTTAACAAACAAAATGACTTTATTTACGCTCAAAGCTCTAAAGAAACCTCGGAATTAGTCGACAGAGTGCAACGTGCGCATTGTCCGAATTCAGTGATGGTTTGGTTGTGGTGTTAGCTATGAAGGAGTGGTATCAAAACATCGGCACAAGTGTATCAAGATACCATCCCTACTAATAATAGGTATAGCGGAGTAAGTGCCACATTGATCGATTCTGACGTATTTCTCTAGTTTTTTTTTTTCATTCAAACTCTCTTTATAAACACGTCGGTTACGTAGACTATTGACACCACCTTCAGACACTACTCGATTAATCTGATCATGGTACGCCAGTCCTATTCTTCTCCAATGGATATATCCTTCGCATTTCATGTCTGTTTTGTTACCTTTTATTCTGCTATTCTTTTTACATGTCCGAACCAATGGATCATGCCCTTTCTCTATAGTGGAGTAGTTATTAATTAATGCTGATATTTAGCCATCAAATTCGCTAAATACCCTCCGCTCCAGGCAAACTCTGGCGCAATGCCAGTTTCTGTAAAAATAAACATGTATATAGATTTATCATTCTTTCTATTGCATTCTATGCTATTCTATATATTAAATAATCTTTATTATATTCTTTTTAATTTACTCATTATTCCTCTTTGTAAGGACCTGTAATTTATAAGATAAGAGTTAACAAATTTATGCCATAAAACAGTAAACTTTTATAAAAAAAAGTGTTTAGAACACCTTTTAACAAAGTGCAAACAACTGGCTCATATATTCCCATTGCGAAATTAATTAATAATGAGATAGCAGGTACAAAGCGCATCTCAAACTTAATGCTCCGAGCAGATCCAGATGCTATCTATCACGCGTGAGGTCCACTTTTACACCTTGTCTGCAGGCCGCCTTCTCTATACCTATAGTATAGGGTCAGGACCATTTTATAGTGTTGAAGTCATTGGAATATTTTAAGCAACTATGTCATAGCCATTGTTATCACCATCATCTTATCATCAGCCTAGTAAACGGTTATCACTATTCATGGGCACTGCCGGTCCTAGGCTTTTCTCTAGGTGTTTTTGGTCATGTTGAATTCAAATGCCTCGGAAAATTAAATCAAATTAAAAAATATTGAAAGTGGTGTTTGAAAATAGTTTGTCAACCCAACCTTCAACTACTTTCAATCAATCAGAGAACTCGTGTCCCAGTAATGACAGGTAATTTTTAACTCATATTTGCAGTCCCTATTCTACTTAGAATTTCATATACTAACTAAATACAAGTATCATCAGGAAATTTAATAAACAATAGCTTGTAAATTTTCCTGATGACACTAGTATTTAGTTTCCCAATACTACACAGATAGGTACACAATCATGGTCTTAAAACCGTGGGTATTAAAGACATACACATGCCAATTTAAGCACATGAAAATAACTTAAAATTAGGGTGTAAGGATGCGCTTTGATATACGGCACAAGGTTAAGTTTGCAAATAAAATATTATATAAAGTCACGATTACTTTAGAATCACAGTTCAGTATAAATTAGTGTATCTTGTATCTTTGTAAGTCCATGTTCTCAAAGCGTGTTTTTTTTTTTTATTTTCCCCGTTTATATTTTTTTCGATACATTCAAGGTTGGTTAATAAATAATATTTTTATAAATATCGAAATATCGATATTCATTACCACTTGACAAATTACTTCCCCGGAACGTTTAATGCATGGGGATCACCTTTCTATATACCTGTCGCCACTCGGGACACCGTCTCATCGATATGCCACATTATTGTTCTCCCGAGTATGTGGCCAAACCTAACCCACTTCAATAAGTTTACTCTTCAATATTGATTACGGAAAAAACTGTGTGCTGTCTACCTCCGACATGCGAGTTTACTCCATGGGAATGTAAATGATTCTGAAGTGAAAGATGCACGTCACCTAATCGAGATAAAGCGTTACGCTAGTAATACGCAGAGCGTGATGTTTCACATGATTTTACTCCACATAATTTTTCCTACCGCGGGTCTTAAGTACCGTACCTTAAGAGAGTAAACTCGAATTAATTTACCATTTGCCACCTGTTTCCCAGGTCACATTTTAAGCTCACTAGGAACCAGCGGATTGATTTTATCTCCACATATTAAATGCGCAATTAAAGCGGTCTCTTTGGCCCTAAACTGGCTCTAGGAGTTATAAACGTAACACATAAATTACTTTCTGTAATACAACATATTATAAAATTACTTCAAAGGATTTTATAGCTGCTTATTTAGTTACATGAAGTGTTGGTTTATTCTGCGCATTACGCCAACGGTTGTGGGTTGGAACCCCGCTTAGGTCAGTATTATATGTGTGGGTATAACATGCATTACTATAATAAAGATCTTAAATATATTATAACATATAACTTTCTTAAATTTATGGAAAAAATATTAAATATATTGTGCAGCACCTTTAACACATGTCCTTACGATATTTAGCAGGAGGTAGACCAGGATCCTCAAATGTTATTGTCATTGTTCGTATTCCCGACCCTTCCATAACTTGGCGGCCGTGGCCATGAGAAGACTGAGGGGACTGAGGAAGGAGGTTCGATTGCTTTTTGTGACACGTGACACAATGTCGATATCTAAATAAATTCCAATACAATATGTTATTATGCACTAGTTTACTGAATATATTGTCACTCCTTGATGAAAATTTATGTGCACCCGTGAATAACAGGGACTTGTTGCTGCCTTAAAGAATGATACCCTAAAACCTTCCACGGGCAACGCCCAATTCTCAAGTAAATCCGTGTAGTAAATACAGACGAACTTTTGGGGCCTTTGTGCCATTTTTTTTTTTATTTAATTTGACATTTGCGGCCGATATCAACATCAAGTAAACGAATGCTTTAGTAAGTGTTGTTCTATTATTACAAAATTATTTCTGTAAAAAGTAGTTCTGTATTGCAAAAGAGTCATTTAGTGAGTGCGACAGTGATGCACCTACGCGACGGGACGTCGGGTTCGTGCGGTCGGTATATCTATATCTATACTAATGTTATAAACATTAAAAATGTGATTGTCTTTTTTTTGTTCGTTTGCATCGAATATGCACGGAAACTACTGGACCGGTTTGAAAGAATCTTTTACCATTAGAATCCTACATTATCTGTGACGAACATGGGCTGTATGAGATTTTCTGAAACGTTAGACATCGATATGAGAACTTTGATAATGGGTTACATTATCAAAGTTCTCATAACGATGTCTAAAGGCATGAAAAATCATCCTTACTGCAGGAACTATTTACGACTAGCTGTCTCAAAGGACGTTGCTCTCTCATAAATTTAGTTTATTGTCATTGTAATGTGTAATGTTTACGAGGCCGAAATTAAAATTTATATTTTTGTAAATCAATGAGCTTTTGCTATATTTTGTAAAGTATCCGTGCTAAACCGGGGCGAACTGATGGTGCACATATAAACCATGAGCAGAATAAGGTACGGACACGCCTGCTGTTTGTCGATGTCTAGGCGCTAGTCGCTAATCATTGGGTAATATCGGTGATTTCACAGTTCCCCGGATCCAAATTTTCTTTTTCTTTTTGGTTTACTTCCATGTGCGGAATGTTTAGAATTTGACGGGATATAGCAATAAAAGGAATAAACAATAAATTCAATACAGTTTTTAATAACGAAGTCTTATCCTACTCCCTGCTGCAACCCGGATGATCCTTTCTTTATGTAATTACAATTCAATCCCCTAAGCAGCAGACTGATTGTTCTTCAATCCTCAGCTACAATAGTGGAAGATTACGGTGACATCGTAATTTCACATTAAATCTCTGAAAAGGAACACACAACCAATAAGATCGCGTCCCATAACTGAACCCCATGAGCCAACTAAAATCAAGCAATATATATATATACTGTGTTACAATAAAATAGAATTTAACACCCAATTTCCACACGTGACATATAGCATTCAAACTAACATACTCATGATACGGTCTAACAAATTAATAGCCATACAGATCATGTAAATACTAGTATCAAAATGCATAAGAGAATTATGACATTTTAACATTAATAAAAAAATTTCGAAACATAAGATATGAAACATGGCGTCAGCAAGAAATAGCATCTGCCATCATTCCGTCCTACACGTCCACCAAAATAAATAAGTGTCATTTCTTCGACACCGAGCACACCCTCCGTCTAACAGTCAAAGGTGTCCGATATACTTTTTTATAAAATGTTTAAGTAGCAGAAATATAATTGCTATACTCTGCATCGGGCATCTCTCGATTGCTTAAAAATATCGGAATAAAATTAAAAACATTTTTTCTGCCTCTTCTGTATACCAAATACACACAGAAGACTTTATAATGTTGTCCAACAGTTTCCTAGGAGCATAGATAAACACACACTATGAATGAGTGTTATGTACGATTATTAAACTTTGACTTATTAAGAATATGTCTAGTCATCAAAAATGAATATGATGTTCACAAAGAATACCTGGTACTCGATAGTACAGCTAAACATTAAAAACAAATAACTGTTGAGCGTGCGTGCTGTACCTTTGTAGTTCATTGCAAGAAACGTAAAGGTGTGTTCACAATGGATTTGAAACATTTTTTTATGGTATCAAGTAAGAGAAAGTGTCATACTGCAATAAAACGGCTGACATTACCGTGGAAGTACCTCTCGCTCACATGATACCGGCATAAACTGGGGGGGGGGGTTGAAGGAGGGTGACTGGATTTGCGGAATAGCTCCGACTGACTTCAAAAAAATTATATAACATAGCAAAGGAACAGGCGGATCCAGACGCAATATATCTACATAATATAAGTCCAATATAAGTCTATGCAGATGTGTTTCACTCCTTCCCTCCTTCTCTCCAATGGGCCATCGTAAAGTCACAACGATACCAATTGCGACAGAACTTTGATGCAATATCATTTGAGCAACAGATACATCCACATTCGTACTAGCCCAATTCGGCCGCAGTGGCAGCATGGTACCTCTTACAACTTTTCTTCATGTGACTTATACATCACAATATGGTTCCAGCTCTTTTGTGGACACTAAGCTATATTAACCTACATTAATAAAGATGACCCTATATCTACCGCATAGCAAGAAGAAAAGTTCTTGAAGAAATTTTACATACTTCTAGATAATTTTGACTCATATGGAAGTCAGGGTTTAATATCTTAGGTTTACCCACAGCATGCCACGTAAAATAATTTTCTAAAACGTCAGAGATCAGTATGAAAACTTCGATAATGTTACTTACGGTATGAAAAAATATAAAATTAAATCCTTATTTTTTATAATATCTAAAATAAAATAAGAAATTGGACAAACAAACATGATTCCAAGGCGAAAGGTGCGCCAGAAACGTAGCGATGTAACCGCGGTAAAGCGGTACGCTGGTGCTACGCTCAACTTCACACGATTTTACTTCTTTTATTTTCTTCATACCGCGCGCCTTCGATCGTTTCATATGGAATTAATTGGTAATATAAAATATTTGTGTCGGAGTTGTTGCGTTTCGTTCAACGTATATCAGCTATAAAAACAACCATGCAACAAAGTCAAGGTCAATAAGACTATGTTATAGTATAGCAGTAGTATCAACTAAATTTGATACTATTTTGGATGATATTCATAACTAGCTGTGCCCCACCATCGTATCGCCGTAAATTACATCTAAGGTAACTAATCATTTTTCGAGATAAATAGAAAAATGTTCCAGATGTATGTGTGTGTAAGTTAGATAGAACTTACTAAAATCTAAAAACCTGTGCACGATTTTCAAATTTATTTATTTACATTTGAAAGACATAAAAATATTCGCACTTAGACTGTCAGTGGGAAGGCTCTTTATATGAAAATTTAATTTTAGCGACATAACCAAACCGACCTCAAAAATAACAAACAAAGCACAAACAGAAGTGGAAAATAAGCTAAAAAACTGAAAAATTGCATATATTGATAGTGCTATTCAGTAAGAAACATGCAGAAAAACCGTACGAATTGTAAACCAAAGGTATTTTTTGAAGTCGGCTAGGAAAGGTTCTATGCCCATTTGAAACGAGCCTAATGCATGATTACTCGAGGCGCATGCAAAAACGAACAACTCTGTAGGCTAGTAAAATGGCCACAAAGTAGAAGCTTACACACAATACAAATAGCTCTAAGCTATTTTGCAGCTAACGCTATATTTATAATATGAAATATAACCCAGGTTATTGCGAGCCTTCCCATAACAGAATCACGTAAACTTACTATCAGTGAAGCACCGTTAACTCTGAACTTTAGTTAGTGTACCTCGGCGGGGTATATTTTTAACTTAATCTTCCGGGTCTATATCGGGGCAGTTATAGGCAATATATAAGTGATGAAGAAAGTGATTTAACATTTCGCAAGGCGCTTATAGACAAAACTATAGTATACATATTAATGGAAAAAATTGAAGTTAGATTTTCTTGCAATTTTCACCTATAGTTATAGCGTTTCCCCTGTGTTTACGGTAAAAGCTGGGGTGCATCGCTAGTATTTTATAAAGAAAAGCAGTGCAAGAAAATGTACACGAAATTTTAGTTTTGTTCCCATTTCTCGTCTAAGAGCTGTCCGTTGCTAGAGAGAGTAGATAAGCCTTCCGTAGCCTTACAGAGCCACGGTCACAAATTCGAAGCTGAAAAAGATAAAATTTAAACCCAATTACATTTCAAAAGATATATTTCAAAGAATTTACATTAATATATTGTAAATGAATAGAAATAATATAAATAACAACGTGTAGTAGATATATCTCAATAATATACTTAAGTAAACAAAGTATGAACCATTGTTTTCTATGTACTTTTGCCATCTCATAGGTTTGATTGATTTGATTGATTGATTGATTGATCCCTTTACCAAAAATACCAGTCGGACGGGAATCAATAAAATCTTTGGAGGCGACTTGGACTGCCCCAATGGTTTCGAGGGGAAAAAAGAAGATATCCAAATTTCGAAATTGGTAGTGAAATGGAGCAAAGTCCGGGATGTACGGAGGATTTCTTAAACATCAGTCATAATAGTCTGGCCAGATTTGAGAAAACTGTAATGAACTGTACCGGCACTAGTCCACGAAACGCTTACAACTAACTCTTTTGGGTTTAATTTTCGCTTGGTGCAGGATTTGGCTGGCTGGCCAGGATCCAACCATTGTGCTGAGCGCTTGCAATTATCGTAAAGAACTCATTTTTCACCACAGGTAATGATTCGGTGCAAAATACCTTCATTATTGTGCCGGTTTAGTAATGTAATGTAGCAGTCGACGCGCGTTTGCTGGTTTGCTTCAGTTAATTCGTGAGGTACCCACCTTTCAAGCTTTCTAATCTTCCCAATTTACTTCAAGTTAATTAAAACAGTTTTGTCACTAACACCGCAGCCTTCAGCTGACTCGGACGTGGTTTGCGATGGATCTGCTTCCACAATAGACTTCAACTCTTCATTAACAGCTTGGGTATCAGGCCGACCACGTGGCTTGTTCTGCAGGTCGAAATTTCAAGAACGAAAACGTTGGAACTAAAAGTGAACTATGTTTTCTTTTGCAACACGACCGCTATACACATCATTCATCCTTAGAGTCGTGTCTGCAGCACTAGTGCCACTGCGGAACTCGTACTTGTAAATAATGCTGTATTTTAAGTTTTCCATTTTGTAAAATGAGTGACGGAAACAGAAAAAATGAAACGAATGACAGTCACCGAAGCACAAATACATGGGTAGATAGCTATGCGAATTTAACTTTGGTATACCTTACCAAAGAGGAGAAAGTCGTTATTAAAGTGGCCAGTACGAAAAGCGCTAATTTCATATTTGAGGACCTAAAGTACACTTTTTAAAGTCTGCGCATGATTTTAAGTTATTTCACTAAGTGAGACGCTGACTGTGTATCTTTGTATTTTTGTAAATCAATTAGTTGGAGAGCTTGCGGGGAATGTTGCAAAGCCTAAATGAATCCTCCCGACTTGTTGGATGAACTTGGATAAGACAAAGGTCATGTTCAACGAACACGTTCTCCCTAGATCGGTCAACGTCGATGGTGCGATTCTCGAAGTCGTAGACGAATACGTCTACCTCAGGCAACTATTGCAGTTAGGTGGATGTAACTTCAAGGAAGAAGCCGATCTATGGGATCAAAATATGATCACTTAATTGAGAACAGATGGCGAATGGGCCAGTAAGGTTCAGGAGTGTAGCCCGCATTTAGGAAAACGAAGTGTTGGTTGACCGTTCACTAGGTGTGAAGACGTTCTCCGTGCAGTAGCCGGTCCGGAGTGGATGTGAGTAGCAGGAGACCAGCTGTCTTAGCGTTCTTTGAAAGATGCCTATGTCCAGCAGTGTACCGATAAGGGCTGATGACAATGATGATGATGAAATCAATTTGTACAGCAGCAATAGACAAGATGACAGATTTTGGAATCCTATCGTATTATCGTAGTCGGCACATAATAAAAGTAATGTCACAAAACAACATTCCGTCATATAAACCTACCTATTAAAAATTGTGAATGTAAATTGCACATGTTATGTCGTGCAGAA
>JAFELO010000028.1:2021802-2086864 GCA_017140195.1 Eumaeus atala | reverse complement strand
TATACCCTATATATATATATATATATATATATATATATATATTTTAGATTTAGAAATGTTTCTAACGTCTGTATTATTTTCGTATATTCTGAGAGAAGCTGCGGGTAAAAGATAGTAATATTTTGAACAATGGATATGTTTAAACAAATCAGATGTAGCTTAATCTGCCGGCACTTCGTCTGTTTTCTTGAACTAGAGCAACCTGGCAAACTTGGCATTACCTAAAATTTCTTCTAAGCAAGGTGTCAATTCATTGCGTGACGCTTATAAATGTTGTTAATCCTAAGTGAATATTCTTAATTATGCTTACTAACTAACTAACTAGAGAACTTTAGTTAGTTAGTTAGTAAGCATAATTAAGAATATTCATTATATATTGTGTTAGTTATAATATGTTATACGTAAATGAAAAAACGTTGATAATAATAATGAATAAACATAGGATATGATAAAAGCTAACAGTATAAAGCCTGAAGCAAAGTGAGATAAAAAAGCCTTGGGAAGCCGGTCCGTTAGGTGTTATCTAACCTGGCAAGAGAGGTTGGCACTTCTTTTATCTGCCCTACCCTACACCCCGATGTTGGGTGTAAAATTGAAGAATTTATGTTACCGCAAATCGTAAAAATTCCGAGTTAGTATTTGTATAGGTTTAAATTTTATTATAACAGATTCAGTAGGTATATTTTTTAGTATTATGAGGTTGTAGAAAAAGAGGTGTACTCTTGATCTTAAGTTTTATGTTTTTCTACATTTTTTAATAAACTAGAAAATAAACTTAATAAGCCTTATACAAATGTGTTAATTGTGTGTTGTGATAAAAGCGAAATACCGATCACAAAACCTCAGAAACTATTTATTACACCTACAAATTTTAAATTTGCCAGGTTAGTTACTTTTAGGGAGCAGACATCTGGCGAATTTTACGAAACTCCACCCTAAGGGCCCTTTTTGGAGGTGGAATTTTACGAAACTCCACCCTAAGGGCCCTTTTTGGAGGTGAAATTTTACGAAACTCCACCCTAAGGGCCCTTTTTGGAGGTGGAATTTTACGAAACTCCACCCTAAGGGCCCTTTTTGGAGGTGGAATACGCGGATGGATCCTCGTGGTGCCGCATGGTAATTCCTGTTATAAGGGCGTTGTGTGGCGACGATAACAATGATGACAGACTTATGATTGGTGTGTTAATAGTAAACTCCAGAACGAGATTTTTATAAACTTCTTTCAATTTTATTGATATAGCTAGATTTTATGTGACTTGGCCCCTGACCTAAGTACACTAAAAATTAAATGTATGTAAATAACGACCAAGTCTAAACGTGTAACTATATTAATATAGAAATTGCAGTATAGACATATATATATATACTGTATATAAATATATATAATAAATGTATTTAAAAAACTTGTATACATATATATGTACATGTAAAACTTTCTATATATAAATTATATATTCAAATCAAATTGCGCACCGATAGCTCTTCAATCCTTAAGTTCAATAGTTGAAGATTATAGTGACCTTACATCTTCATATTAAATCCCGACTCAAAAAGACAAAGGTGTAGAGCTCTGAAAAGGAACACACAACCAATAAGATCCCGTCCCATTCTCTTGGCACCATGTGCCTACTCAAATCAGGCTATTAATGATACGGTCCATCAAATAATAGCCATACAGATAATGTAAATACTACTATTAAAATTCACACAAGGGAAAACTAAGACATTTGACAAATTAATAAAGGTTTTTCGAAACATAAGTATAAGTATATGAAACTTGGCGTCGGCTCAGAAATCACTCACCCTTTTTTATAAAATATAAATAATTGGTCGTGGCATCCTCTCAGGAAAATATAGGTTCCCGGGCGGAAATGAGAAAACTTATCATTTGAGGCTGGCAGATAGAGTCATCCCAAATCATTCCGTCCATAATATCGCAAAATGGAAAAAAGAGTTACTCCTTCAACACAGAGCATACCTTTAGCATTCCAGTCAAAGATGACAGATACATTTCTCATAAAATGTTTAAGTAGAAGAAACATAATGTAATAAGTATAAATAATAAGTAGAAGAAACAAATTGTTATATATATATAACGCATCCGCGTAACAATCATACAAATATAAATGAGCGTCTGTAGTCATCAAAAGGCACTGATAACTCGTTTGCACACTTATATTATAAAGAAAATAAAAAAGGCTCCTGTAAAAAAAAGAGCAGAGTCTTATCTAATTCTTCGGAAATATTTGCTGTATAACAAAACATTCCAGAGTAAATTGAGGTGGTTGTAGACTACTATTATTACATAATATTATTAAATATTACTATTAAACAAATGATTCCAATACATTCGAGAATAAATTTAGGTAGTTATAGACCACTATAACCATCTCAATTTATTCTTAATACTTTCCTATTCAGCGAGTATTTTCGAAGAGTTACACAAGACTCTGCTCTTTCTCAATAGGAGCCGGTCCACAGGTTATTATTTAGCTAAGGGCGGGTTTCAACTAGCCCTTAATTTAATTAATGGAATAAATGAGTTGTTTTATGAAACATACCACATCTCACGGACTTGTTAAAACATGTTACGTAAAATGTCAATGCACTTTATTAAATTTATTCATACTGATGAAGTCTTCTAGACTGCAATCCATAATGTATGATTGTACAATGCAATTTCATATTCTCATATTATTATTATGATAAGCCGGAGCGTTTCATAAAAAAACCGCCCAAGCGCGAGTCGTACTGGTACGCCGAAGTTGACAAACTTAATAATATTTGCACAGGAACATGTAACTTTGTAATTGTCTTCTTGTGATAATTTCCCTATATTTTGTACTTTTTAGCGGAAAGAGTAATAAATTATGTTTGAAAATTTCAACTGGCTACCTATCGAGGTGCATGAGATATAAACTGATGACAGAGAGAGACAGACAGGCAGAGGAAATTCGGAGACTTAATAAGAGAGTCCTTAACTTAATATTAGAGAAAGAGAGAGAGTTTTTACACATTGGATGCGGAACCCTAAAAGGGATGAACTCATATTATATTTACTACAAACACTAAGGAATTATACGAAAATAAAAATGTTTGTTCTGCAGCTAATAATACATTAGAATAATATTTTTATTGAATATATTTTCCTGTTCCATTAGAATAAATGATGCAAATAATTATGTATTTAATAGTATTGTAATAATAAGTAAGGGGTACAAAAGTTGAATGCTATTATGGTCTTGTCATTATTAACTTTCCACGATTGTCAATTGTTCAAATCCATTAAAATAATTTACATTAAAAGCGTGTGTACTACAGGTTCACTACCTCAGTCGTTATGACTTTTTTACAGCATTAGAAAGTGGACGCCTTTTGATATATATTTTGAATACCGATGTCCATAAACATCCGCAGAATTGTGCAGCGTAATGCCTGCTCCCTCCAATGGGACATCGGACACTCCGACAATCATATAAAAATGAGCTTGCATTAGACTACGACACTGAAGTAAAATTTAATAATAATTTAACAATATTCCATGCGCTGTCTATGAGTGGAAGTTGAGAGTGAGATTGATGTGATTGCCTCGTGGTCGAGAGATACCTTTTTATCCTATTCATGAAACTACGATACGATGGTAATGTGAAACACACTTTCTGATGTGATGTGTGAAATAAACGTAGAAAAACTATTTCATTGGCAATCCCTGGCCGATGATGCTATGTTCCCTCATCTGATTGACTAGTGGTGGTTTCACTCATGTAATTTCACTCCTATTGGGTGTAGTGCCATATAGCCTAAGGTCATCCTCTATAAATAACCTATCCAACAGTAAAACATTCTTTCTAGTCGGAACAGTACTTGCGGTTATTACTATCGCGTTCAAACAAACAAACAAATGGACTTTTCAACTTTATTCTATTAGTACGGATTAACTTCGAATGATTTCTCTTGGCATTTTGTCTCTTTCTTTATAGTATTAGGGAGGAAAACGAGCAGTTGAAGCCTTTTGATGGCTACCACCACCCTGGATATCTATATCCCCGTAATTGATATGCAGATGTGTTACCCACCCTCCTACCCTCCAATGGGCCATTGGAATCTAGCAAATTGCACGAAACGCACTTTGTGGCTGTATCATGTGAGCGAGAGATACCTCCTCGGTCGTACCAACCCAGTCGCAATACATCACGACACTACCACGTACTTAGTGGTTTTTCGTATTTGACTTCATTTGAAAATCAGATCAATAACAGTTTTATAATCAATCTTTGTTCAGTGTTCGTTAAATGTAATTGCAGCTTAATGTTTAGCTACGATATTAGATTACGAATATGAAATGTTAAAATTGCCCTACGTCGTAGCTGCGTAGCGCGTAGGTCTACGGCTGGCTGTTGAACCCGCCGCCGAATCCGCATGCACCCGTCTGAACTTATTCCACCCCACCTTTTGACAGTTCAACGTAACACACCCTCGACAAACAACCTTCGTTAAAAACAAACCCGAAAAACGATTTCGTGAAATTTGAACATTTCGAGTGCAACAGAAGTAACAACGAGACGCATATATCGATTATTTATGATATGTGATATGACACAAGAAGTCCAAACAGATATTGATGTGGGTTTTGTCATATTTCGTGGAACTTCTGTCAAAATTGTATCTACAGAACCCCAAATCTAGGCGACAACAGCCACTAAGAAAATACATTTTACATTTGATATATTTTATAAAACTACCATTTTTACATTCAAAACATTTAAATTAATGTTTTACAATAGTTTACTAGAGGTTTTGAAAAGTATACACGTTTTGAATTAGAAACATTTAAAAGGTTATTATTAATATCTAATTTCTTATTATATTTCATTGAATTATATGTATAAATAACTGACTGGTGAATATATAATATTTTAGCTTGGAAAAGTTTATCATAGCTATATGTATTTTTTGTATCGATGTAAAGTGTGGCTAATTTCTAACACTTTACTGAGCCTCATCTAATTCCATTCACTTTTCTAAAAATATGGTTATAGAATTCTCAATATTTTTTCTATGCTACCAGCAGTCAGAAATAAAATTCTTCCAAATAAACCAGCTCCATATCTCTCTAATAGTTACAAATTAAGGAAAAAGTAATAGTAATAAATATCCATACTATGTAATATACAGTTCGAACACTCCCATGTTTGAATTATTTCACGATATTATAAAAAATTGAATTTGTTTATTATGTAATTTTGTATTATGTACAAAAATATTTCAATGAACCATACACCTGCTCCTCCCTTAACATTGACACCTGATGAAAATACTTCATTATTAGTACGATCATGTAATCATTCATTTTTATCAAAGCAATCTGTAGCGTGACAGATTATCCTTTTTCTTCGTTTTTCGTTTCAGAGAGCGTCGACCGGTGGCTAGGGGGGCGCCCGGGGAGACGCTGCACCGAACAACGTCATTGCCCTATCAACTGAACAATACTAAGCAGACGACGTTACGTATACCGATACGAAATAGGTGCTTAATTAAAGAGAGTTCGCCGAACTGAGTGGATTGCGCCGAACTGCGAAATACAACATTATTTTCAGTTAATGGAATATAGATTCGACATCATCGTGGGGATATTGAATTTGTGACTATCCACCGACGCCAGCTTTTGAAACTGACGCTATGTGCCAAATACTTCTTTGTTTATATGTATGTTTCTTTGTTTATTTGTACTTCATGGACTGGATTATGTCGTATCTAAATAGAGCATGTCTCTATAAAATATGTTTAGAAACGTTTAAATAAGTTGTTGGAGAAATAAAGCGTGGAAACGCGCGCGGTGTTGGAGGGACATATAAGCGGCGTGGCTCTCCTGTTAGGTGGCCCCTTACGCCATCTTTTTGGCATTCCTCCTGTTCCGCCAACCGAAACTTTGAAAACATTTCACTTTTCAATGTTTCAATGTGGCCATCCTTTCACGCCTTTGTTAAGTGAAATGAGACACTTCCCTTATCGAATGCAAGCCAAAGTGGTGTTGCAAAGACGCTTTTCTACTTTGAAGCAAGATATGAATACTTGGTGTAAAACGAACAAAGAACACATGATCGCGAAAGGGCTGTGTTCCCTCGACAAAATTTTGGTCGATTTTGTACACCTACGCGAACAAAGAATGGAGGTTATTATTCCATATCTGTCAAGATATTTACACAGTCTGTATTATGATGACAGCTGATGCCTGTCTTAAACACATACAATATCCAACACGGCCCCTAAGGCTATGAGACATGGACACCTTAGGTGTGTACCTCAGTGATGTGCTATCGTCCATCTCTTAGGGTGACCACACAGCCCTCCATATGACCTGCCGTAACGCATCAACACACATAAGTCTGTAACATTTAAGTACAAACAAATCAACATCACTTTGGATTTCATCGAGATCATCAAGTCACCATCAGAGGCTGTGGCATAGAGCCGGCGCGACCAGATGTAACTCTCACTCACATGATACTGGCGTTAAGTGACATCAGTGTCGCGTTTCGTGCGGTTTGTGAGTACCCAGCCTATTGGGGGAGATAAAAGAACGGCGCATGTAATTATGCTGCTGTTCATGTGCGTAGGTAGTTGTAAAAAGCGCCGATTTCTCGTTTGTCCCCTTATACTTCTAATTGTTTTTTTTTCTCCAGTTCCATTGCTCCTCTATCCCTTTATACTACTACAAAACATCGTCTGCAGTTGTCGGTCTGCTACTGAATTTTCTTCAATAAACGCTACTTAGACCTCACTTAAGTAAAACTTACGACGGCCTGGCACCTGCTACTTGCTATTCATCCCACCAAAAACTTATTAGGTAGGTCTTTTGATACACGTGAATCACAACGGACATAATACTAGGTAACATCATAATTTGCCTGATTGACGATTCATTGTCATGCAAGTTTCAGTAGCTGATGGGTCGCCAGCCTCCTACAACATTCAACCGATTTTTTCGAAACCTATGAAACCTTTTTTAAATGATTTTTTTATGTCAGACTATACACCTATATTAGGGCAATTGACAAGTTCAGTGATTTTAGAAAAGAAAAGAAAGAAGAAATACCAATAAATACAGTGAACGTCTAACACCAAGGAATAGGGTGTGCAACTGTCAAATTATGCCCTTTGTAAAAACTACTTAATCACATGCGCGTGATGTTGACATTTCGAGGAAACACGTTTAGATACTGCACATCTCTTAAGTAGAATCTGGATTGTAAAAAGGACTGAAAATCTTTGACATTGCAAAAGAATGTGTGTTTATGTACAATTCCGGTTTGTGCTTTACAATGACAGTTGAATTTGAAATCATATATCTTCTATTTTCGGGAATCAATGTAATTAAATTATTTTCTACACTTTATTTTATTCACTTCTACAGATACAATGACTACTATATGTATATATATATATATATATATATATATATATATATAAATTGTCGCCTGGAGCTACGAATAGACCGCAGACCGATAACAGTAGGTACTTGAGGGAGTGCAAAAGTTTATTCAGGATGAAGCCGGCGATGGGGTAAGACGTCCGTGGCCAGCAAGCCGATTTCACTTACATCTATTTATACATATTATAGTAATTTGTAGTTGTATATATTCATGATGGGATCGGAGTCAATTATGCGACCAGCGACGCCTATTATTGAATTAATACAGATCCTTTGCACTCTTCCCCAAATGTGGGACCCCTTGGGCTACCGTCCGCGCATAAACCAGACAAATCGCGACCGGCACAGCTGTCACTTCATTGCGGTATCATGTGAACGATGAACGAGAGGTTCGATGACTAAACAGAATTCAATTGAAAAGAGAACGTTAAACCGTTAGACTTGCAGCCCGCATCCGCGTCAGTGCACGATTCAAAACAAAATATGATTTAAAACCTGGCAAACGCTACCACTAGCCAATTTGAAAAAGAATTCATTTAAAAAGAAAATCTTAGCAAAACACGCAACTTTGTTGATTTATCGCTTTGTATATTTACAAAAAATTTTATAAACCTCAACGGGTGTCAAGTTTTTTTTCTGAGTTTGGTCAATTTTTATGCGGGAAAAAATTCGACATAAGAGAGGCAGTAGCAACGCGAACGCTTCGCCTCCTGCATCAATTTTCTCATCATTTCATTCCCTTCGAATTTTTTTACATATATTAGCGGGTCAAACGTGCAGTAGGAGCCTTCCAATGACTGCCAACTCTCATGTCCAATTGTCCAATGACTACCAAGTCCACATAGTTGTCTCGCAGGTGCATTATCCTACTTTCTACTTCTCCTCCAATGGGCTACTGACAAACCATACGTATCTCTCCGGTCGTACAGGCTCAATTAGGCAGTATATTCCTACCTAAATTCGACTGTAAAGAGATAAACAAATTATCATTACCTATGCAATTAAAATGACAAATTTGTATGTATATATGTATAATTTCGGTCAGTACGCTAATGAAACCTAATTCCAAATCCAATAGACTATAAACTATATTATTATGTATGTTTCTTTGTGACTATGCACACGATGCTTTTGTGTACAATGTAATTGTTAATCTGTATACATGTATACTATATGTATACAATTTAATTTATAGGACAATGTAATTGTTAAATTGTATACATATATGTATACAATTTTAACAATTACATTGTCTTATAAATTTTCCATAAGAGGGGCGGAGGAAAGGAGGTCAACACATCTGCATGACAATAATGCGGATGTCTATGGGCTTCATTCGTCGTGAAATTCCTCGTTTGCCCATTTAAACTATAAAAGAAATCTGGTACGTCATACCGGTCCTACGATCAGAAATTGTTGAAACTAAACTTATGGAACAAATGCAGGGTTTTTTATCGAAACACAGCTATTTATATAAGCTTTATAGTAATCATTTTGACACATATATAAATGTAACCAGTGCGAATAGACTCGCTGATGTGGCAATGGGCTGGTCACACACTCAGAAGAACCGATGGCAGATGGGCCTGTAAGGTTCTGGAGTCGAGGCCGCTTTTAGGAAAACGAAGTGTTGGTCGACCGTTCACCAGATGGGCAGACGATCTCCATGCAGCGGCCGGTCCGGGATGGATGCGAGTTGCAGGGGATCGGTCGTCTTGGCGTTCATAGAAAGAGGCCTACGTCCAGCAGTGGGCCGATAAAGGCTGATAGTGATGATGATGATGAACCAGTACTACTACAACTACTACTACTATTACAAAACAGCTACGTGACTTCCTTGAATAAGCATCAATGATTGAAACAGAATCATCCATCAAGACACCACAAAGCCAATTCGAAGCTAACACACTAACAACTATTTCACATAAAACAGTTGATAACGAGATAGCATGCCTGTTGCAGGCATATAAAAATTACATTAAAGTATTAACAAAAAAGAAACAACCTTTAGTTAATACGAAAATAATCAGTGAAAGATCACTAATTCAAACCGACAAACAATTACGGGGTGCAATTAATGAAGGCTTCATGTTAATGTGGCTGAGCAACAGCTGCGGGTTAAAGCGAGTGCACAGAATGTTGTGTCTAGACTGTATGCGTCATCCGCCTTCACGCAACGCATATCAACTGCACTTTATTTGTTTAGAATTAATGTAATAATCCTAATTGCCTTTGCTGTTGTTTTTTTTTTTTGCGAGGTGAATACGCTGGAGCACTGGCTTACACGCATTAAAAAGAGTTGAAAGTTCGGGAATTTAATTAATAGTTATATTTCTATTTGTTATAACTTGTAATTTCTGTACGTCTAGTGATATGTGTTTCACTCTTGTTACATGAGATGATTGTCTGCCTCGTGGTCTAGTCGTAGGAATGTTAAACCACAGTGTGAAATCCTTTGCTCGAGTCTCGGGAGGGAACAAATAAATTAGTTAGTTGGCGGTGTTATATAATGCCGCGGAGAACACGTTAAGCCGTTTGTCCTACGCTTGATTTCTCTCCGGCTGCGCCATATTGCCGAATAGGAAAATGACGGAACAGGGAGTAGCACACACACATATGTGGTATCTCTATTGAGACTGGCCAAACGTCCTGCGCAGTTGGCTAGTCTCTATAGAGATGGCCGAAATTCGTGTAGCATGGCATTATCATTATTATTACTATATGATGATATAGAATATTTATGGAAAACCGTTTGGGACATTTCACAATCTAAGGCTGAACAAGATCTTTAAGCGCGTACGACTCTTCTCCAGATGCCGCTCAAGTAACACACAATCACAGCGTGTTTTACTCACTTATTTTGTCTTAAGAATAAAACCGTGGTTTATATAGTCCTGAAGTCCAAGATAACATCCAGGGTCCTCATCATGCAGCTGATATAATACACACGTTGCGCCATGACCAACTTGTCGAGGCACACCGTGGGAGTTAAAATATCAGCACCCCTTCACTAAGCCTGTCTTCACGAAGAGTTCTCCTCAGTGAGATCCAGAGTCCGATGATGAAACTATGAGGTGATCACGATAGTATTAAAATATTGGAACCCAATCGCCTGTGGGTTCCTCCCAGGCTCTTGGAACTTAGTTTTGGAACCCAAGCAGGCTCTTAAGAATACTATGGCTATACGGCTACTCACACCGCGATAGCTGTCACTGCGGGAGCATCATGTGAGCGAGAGGCATCACCCCAGCCGTGCTGGCACAATTAGGCTACAGCATGCCACTGCCTCTTGTTAAAGTAACTCTTAGCAAGCACAGCCGGATGTAATCGAATAATTACAATAAGATGCTACATACCATGTTGTGTGGGTAACTTCGTGCCCTGTGTTATTAAACTGTACGTAGTTGAATTATAATTTCCGCTGTTAATTATCAGATACATCAGGAATTCTTTTATTAACCAACGCGTTAAGAAGTTAAGTAATTCGTAGTAGTGTGAAATGTGCTTCGAAATTTATTTGACTGTAGCACATGCGCATGTGTAGTAACACACACATTATACTTAGGATAATAATAAATAAGAATAATCTTTGTTCAGTTTCTTATAGCTAACAGGCAATGGCTAATGACTAGGCACTCACTTTAAGCACATAAACCCTTGTGTTAGGGGTACCCGCTCAGCCGTAACATTTATGTACTCTTATTCTCTGATTATGCTACGAAAAATAAAACCTGTAAATGTGTGTGGTGCGTGTTTGCGTGCGTGGATGCGTGCGTACGTGTGTGCTTGCGTGTGCGTATGTGTTTATGAGTGGCTTTTTGGATGTACTGGATGGTTAACGTAGCATTTTCTACGTTAGCTGCACATGGTTTCTGTTTCAGTATAACTCTGTCTATATAATATGAAAGTGTTGATTGACTTAAAAAGTATAAGGCTAATTTTAGAAAAAGTGGATTCTGAAGCCTGACATAAATATTTATGTCATTGTTTTTTATCTTATCCATCAGCTGTGGTTCGCGCGTGTCGTGTGTAACTTTATATATGTAATATATAAAGTTACACACGACACGCTTATATTATGTAAGCTGAAATGTCGTTTCTGTGTCCTCAATTTACGGCGGTTTCGTGTCAGCGAGTTACTTCTCCGGCGATGCCGCTCCAACTCAACTGCACTGCCGCATTACATTGCGTAATACTAAAACTGATCAAATAAGAGAAGATGCTCAAAGTTATACGTTTGGAAGATCCAAGGTCTATTCGAGTGTTGCAAATGAAGGACATTACAAAGTGGGGCTCTTATAAAATTGCTTGCTGTCTTAAACACAAAAGAATTCGTATGAACAAGAGGACCACGCTTAGCTAACAGTCGCTTACTTAGGTACTTTAAAAAGAGACACCAAAACAACTACAAAACGAAGTTATAATTATAATTGAAAAATCCATAAGGAAAGTTTGGATCAAGCCCACTCAGGGAAATCCTGACTGTTGTATAGCCCACGAACATAATTATTTTGAGCAATTTTGTTATAGCGACGACAGAAATGAATTACTAACAGCTAGTGTCATGCTGCATGGGTGGACGTAGTGCCTTGCATGGTGCATGACACTACATCCTCCTATGCAACGGAATTGGGCCGGCACGACCGGAGAGGTACCTCTCGCTCGCTTGAGACCACCGTAAAGTGACATCTCGTGCGGTTTGTGAGTAGCCGGTGGCCAAAGTATGCTGAAGTTCATGGGCGTCGGTAGTCGTTGAAAGGCTAAGATTGCTCGTTTGCCCCCCTATACTATTAAAAACGATACATTATCTGTTCACAGATATTACCCGTCACGGTTCATATGTCAAATTTCAACTGCCTAGCGGTTCTATCACGGTTCATTACATACGGCTTGGTGTCAGATACACAGACAGACGGCAAAGTCTTAGTAATAGGGTTACGTTTTTACCCATTGGATGCAGATAAAAGGTGAAGATGATAATATGATACATGTTTTGGAAGTAGTAGGTACCACGACGGTAGTAACCAGATTTGGACGTAGAAAAATCCTTGTTATAATTCAAATAATTAAATAGTGTTCGGAGCCTTCGCAACCGGCGTGTATACATGAAGAGAGTTATGAAAGTGGAGGAGGCAAGGCAGGTATGTAAGGATCGTGATTTGTGGCGCTCCTTTCTCTCGGCCTGGAATTAGGAAACTGGCGTAAACAAATAAAAGAAGTCGCGTAACATTCATATAGACAGAATGAGAATACCATCATATAAACCAAATTAATCGATTTGTATTTTAAATACGGTTCCACAATACACTTTCCAAATAACATTTTCTTATATTTAGCAAATGACAGCTTACAAGTACCTATTGTATTTGCACGAAACTACAGACAAAATCCAGTGCGTCATAACAAATTTCTGAAGCTCTAGTTTGCCTCAAGCCCACGGGAGAGGGGGGCCGCCCGCCGCCACCCCCTATCTCCCACGCAACGACCTTTGTGCCTTAGCGATGCACTTTGACAGACTTTACTAATTCAATAGATGGACACTGTAGCCGTGCCTTTGTTAAATATGCTTTAACTATTACACCCTCATCAAATAACTAATTAAAACTATGCAGAAACTGGTTGTAATGTTAAACATTTGGAATAAAGAAAGATATTATTCATTTATTATGATTAATAATATTATTTACTTTATATAATGTTATTACTTAGCATTATATCTATATATACACCTGACTGACTTATTTATCAAGGCACAACCGAAATTACTGTATCCAAAAACTAGAAATTTGTAATCATGATGTAAGTTCCTTAGTGCTCACTAAGGATTTTTTTTTATTAATTCAACCCCAAAGGTAATGAAAATAGGGGACGAGGTGAAGTTTGGAAGAAGTGGAACTCACTTATATTACGCAGGTGAAGGGCGCTGGTAGTTTTAC
Source organism: Eumaeus atala (assembly GCA_017140195.1). NCBI lineage: Eukaryota > Metazoa > Arthropoda > Insecta > Lepidoptera > Lycaenidae > Eumaeus > Eumaeus atala. The sequence goes on along the minus strand of JAFELO010000028.1, from coordinate 2,073,496 downwards.
ATATATTACCGTTTATATATTAATGATGAAATATATATCGGATTGTAAATGGAATCCTGGCCTTTATTGAAATAGGCGTCTGTTCAGCAGCGCATGATAAATTAACTTACGTAAATAGAAATAATCGTATTGTAAAGTGAAATAGTTGTTTAAAGACTTTAAAAGGCCACTATGCATGTCTCTGATGTATCCACATGTAAATACCATGAGTGACTATGAATTAAGAATTTAATTTGAGTGGTATTTTATATCGCATATATGTATAATCTGCGCTGGAATTAACAAGTTATCGGCGAAATCGTCAGACCTGACACAAAGGGGAATAGCCGTTGAATTGCCAAGAGTCTGTGGACTGCGACAGATAGAATATACGTATTGATACTTAATAGAGCAATGTTAATGTATACATTAAAAGCTGATAATTATATTTGATACTATTTTGATACTACTCTTTGCATTGAATAAGCTCCGTAACTACTGGAACGATTTGAAAAATTCTTTACCATTAGAATTCTACATCATTTGTGGTCAACATAGGCTATGTAACATATGCTAATACGTCGTGATTATGAAACTTCGGTAATGTAGCCAACGTCTTAGAAAAAAAGGGAACTATTGACAGTCCCAACGGACGGGGTTCTATTGTAAATTATATGTGGTCATTACCATGACACTGAGTCATTATTGGCATGAATTTATAATTTTTATACTTTTGTTAATAAATGAATTTTACCATATTCCGTAAAATATCCGCACGAAGCCTGGACAGGCTGCACTATAGATCTCGCACCGGCTTTGCCTTGCATAGCATGCATCTACTGGTTAGTTTCCTTAACATATTATATACTTAAACCTTCCTTGGAAATCGTTCTCGTTCAGTAGATATTGAAAGAGAGAAGTACCTCTCCGGTCGTGCCAGCCCAATTTGATATAAAACGTAGGAGCTAAATTAAATATAAAGCGACGTAATTGAATTAGATGTAATTCCGATGTGAAACGAAACGTCGCATGCAAATCGCAATTGAACACCAGCCTGTTCTATTGCATCCTAAAAAACATAATAAAAGTAAAAAATAATTTTATTTGTATGCTTAGAATTTATACTCGTATTACAGCACCAAGACATTACCATAAACGGTAATACCAAAAATCATGCACTTTCATCACGTAGCACGTAGATGCAAGTAAAATGGGAATTTCGTCACCGCAGTGCAAAATTTGAAAGCATCGGGGCACTAAACCATAAATGAAGGCTTGAACGACAGGCGGCGGCCGGGAGTGGGCCGTGGGCCGTGGGTGGTTGGCTTGTTTTGGTCTGTTTGGCCCTACGACGGGCTTCACAAAGACGTCGACCGATCCGCACACTAATTCAGCTGAGATCGATAGTGCACCCAGCTAGCTCGCCCTTTCACGCCCACCTTATAATCGGGCCATAATTAAATTGTTCTGCTTTGTTCATTTATGGCATGCCAGTACATTGGTACCAACCCTAAACACTTTTATCTAATGCTATATTCCCACTAAGTACATAACGTGCTTAATTACTTTCTTTGTTTATGTAATTTAATAACATTCTGTTTAGTTTTAATTAACTAATATTTCTTTACAAAAAAAGGTGTATATAATTGTTTAGTAATTATGAAGCAAGTGGTTTCTTTGTTCTTTGTGGGTTTATAAAAGTACAAGGACTGCCAGCTTAGACTAAATAAGAAGCTTATAAGTCTTGTAATTCATTGTATGATCACATTTTGTTTCTAAAAATGGAGTTATTGATTTCTACAATCGTGTAACATGCTTGGGAAATCGCATACACATATTATATCGTTAATTACATATTATAACGACATAAACTGGATTGATATAGGTTTATAGTATACTAGGACAAACGCTGGCTAGACCCTTTTAAAGACTACCCACGCCCATAGACATCCACACAATTTTTACGCAATGAATCAGCCATTACATAAGTAAGATCTAATTTACTCGATTGGGTACCTACATTATTAATTTCCTTTTTTTTATTTTCACTCATATTATATGCACAATCTAGCCATTTTGATGGTAGTTTGTTTATCTCTGTACTGTAGAATTCATTCGGTGGATAATCGATCGAAGTCTCCGGCGTTATATAAGTATTCACCCCCGGGGATTGAATTTTACTGACTTAAAAATTTGTCTAATTTTAGAAAATCGTAGAAAACTATTACGGCAGGGTCTGGTGAGTACTTATAGTGGGTGGCAGGAGCTTCCAGCAGTGAGTGTCGTAGGTTGTATGTAGGTCCATGGTGAGCTTGTAAATTTATAGGCTCGCGCGTTGTAAGGAGAACAATAGTTCAGTGTAAGAAAGTCTGGCACTGATCCCAGCCGCAGATTTTCTGACGAGATGATTCCTAGTGTGCAGTAATAAAATCTGCCACTGACGAAACCATCCAATATGAACACTTATTTATAAATTTTTCGAAATTTCTGTTTATCCATGCTGTCAAACAACTTCACAAAAACAAAAACTGCATACGTTATTTTTCTAGAAATGGCCGCAAATTTAATTAACACAACTCTTTCGAATGGGGCGCCAATCCACATATATTTAATCTGAACGTGCTTTTTAATTAATCTCAATTAGAGATTCATGCAATATTACAATACAAAGGGTGGCAGACGAGTAGTCGGAGCCTTTACGATACCTACCCACACCCATAAACATCCGCATAATAGTTATGTAAATGCGTTGTCCTCTTTTCCTTCTCCCCTCGCGGCTACTCACAAAACTCGTACTGATCCAATTCCGCTGCAATACAGCATGGCACTACCTCTTACGGAACAGACATACTATTAAACACTTCTCACACATTCTGAATAATGTAAACATTAAATGCAAATGAAAGTGTTTTAACTGCAGACGGTATTCACTTTAGCGAGAAACTTTAACGCGACCTTCGACAGTTAAAAAGTTACAATTACCCACTTGGCCCAGCACACAGCTAACATATATTAATCAGAATATACAATTAAATACGTATCATATACCGATAACCAATTATGCTGATACCCAAATTGAGTGTTTAATAGTGACACGCATCCATTGCGTAGGTTTTAAAAAAATTTAAATTCGTTCCAAGAGCATATAGCAAAGAGCAATTAAACTTTTTACAATGGTTGAAGAAACGTATATGATTTTATTTAAATTTAGAATGAAACAAAAGAAGAATTTCATTTAAATTTAGAACAAAGCTAATTCTTGTTCTGTTTTTATTAAAAGTTCACGAACAAATCAGCTATCTAAAAGTAATTAAGATCATACGTTGAATAAGCTCAGTGCCTTGTACGTGTTCGTATAAAACACAGACGTAAAAGTTCGAAAAAGTCTCATAACCAGCATAGTTTTCTATAGACGCTGATAGGATAGCGGAACCTTCCGAAATTGGAAGTCACAACAAAGGAACGTCAAAGAAACTAGCAAGTGCACGCGTGAAAACCAACATAAAGAGCGACGTTGAACCGCGCACGCGGCACCACCGAGGAGTATCGTGCGTCCATTACCCCACTACCCCACGAGGGGGCTGCCGAAAGAGGAGGTTGACTCACACCAAAAAGATGCATCGAGTTTCTGGACGAAGCCGCACCGCCTCTTGTAATGAGTTTGCACCTTTATGTATTTTGCCATTTAAGTGCATTTCCCGTTAACATTCTTGAATGCTATTAATTAGTCTCACTTTTAGCAAGATATTGGGTTTTGTGAATACTACATGATTTATATATATCCTTTAATATTCTTATATTTAATTAAGTACACTTATTCATCGTAACTTCATTTTGTGAAATCATAGAAGTTATATAGACTACTTGCTGACTCGGCAAGCGTTGTTTTGCCAGGTTGGGAGAGCAGCCCTTATCTCTTAGGGGTATGAAAATTAGATAGAAGCCGATTCTCAGACCTGCGGAATATGCATGTAAAATTGGTAAGCATCGGAAAAGTCGTTTTGGATGAGTGAGGCAACTAACATTGTGGCACAAAGATTGTATATATAACATGTGGATTTAAGTACATTTTTTTTTTAACCTGAAGACAAAAAAGTCTTCGTAGTCAGTCGAACTGTTGAGGCTGGACTAGCGCCGCCAACCAGTATTAGGTCCCTCCGAAAAAAAAAAAAAAAATTTTTATAATAATCTCTGTCGTTTGAAAAGCGAATGTCGTATCTCTTGGTCCGTTATATAATATGTTAGTAATGTTATAAATGCGAAGTATATATGTATGTTTGTCATAATTTCATGCAAAAACTATTAAACGTATTAGATTACAATTTACGAGAGATGTATTTTTTCAAAAGGAGAGCGAGGATTTGGAGCCTTTTGACGAATACCGACGTGCACAGATATCAACAATATTGTCATGAAGATGCGTTGCCTCCTTTTCCTTTTTCCCCCCAAGCCACGGGCAACAACAATCGCTTTAAGACGGTAGCATGTGATGGAGGGGTACCTCCCCGGTCATGCTAGCTCGATTCGGCTACAATGCAGTGTGGTGTTAAATCTTATTAAAAATTATCTAGATTACAATTAGAAATAATTTTTAAAGTATATATATAAAAAATGGTTAAGTTTTGGGATACATTTTGTAACGACGGTGGATGCATTGTCCTCGATCACCCCATCCTCCCTAATGGGCCATCGGCTGCTCGCAAACCGCACGAAACGCGACGGAGTACCCACCATTTTAGCGCAATATCACAATATGCGAGAGGTAGATCAATTCGGCTACAATGCAGCATGGCATTTCCTCTTCTAAAAACCATCTAGGTTCGAAACAATTTTTTTTATTATAATCAGAAGAGCAGTTGGGACCCTTCGGGTGACTACCGACAGCCATAAACATCCGCATAGTTGCAAGAGAAATGCGCTGTTCTCCTTTCATCCTCCGCTCAAGTACGTCTCAACAACAACTCTATTCTCAACAAGCAAAAAAAAATTTTTTTTTCTTTTTTTTTTCAGAGGGACCTATTACTGATGGCGGAGCTGTTGCCCTCGCCCCTACAGTTCGTCGGGTCTACGGAAGACTTTTTGTCTTCAGGTTTTAGGTAGACGAAAGGGGGACAGACCCCCCTCTTTTCCCGCAGATGGGAAGAAGCATACCGGAATTTCTGTGGGCATTACCCTATCGTGATTTATTTTTGGGACCGAAAAGGGGGAACCGGTCCCCCTCCCCACGCTAGTGGGACGGCGCGCGCACGGTGCCGTTTAATGTTACGGAACGTGTATAAGGAGAGTTGAGCTCGTCTTTCGGTTTGGCTTTTCAGAGGAGGCCGGCCTCCTCCCCCACCACAACTTATTTACGTGCGCTTGGGGAGTCAACTGGTGAATGCGCTACGAGCGTTATGAAAAAGAGTCCAATGTTAGTTGAGAGGAAGATATAATTTAGCGAAGATAGAAATATAGAGGGTTAGAAAAGAGAACTACGTTTCGTATACAGTATTGTAGGAGCAAGAGAGAGAGAGAGACATGCGAGTACACATTTTCTTACCCCTCTTTCTCCCGTAGTCTATTTACATTTGTATAACTAAAGAAGTTTTACTTCTGTCGTGTGGTCTTAAGCACACCCGCCTTTTTCCATACTAACATATGCAATATATACAACCATTTTATAGACCTTTTAATAACATTGCCGGGTAATCGAGCAGTCGTAGAGCATTTAGATTACTACCGACGACCCATAAACATCCGCGCACGAGGTATAGCATAATGTTTGATGTATTATTCTAGAGAGATAGCGCACCATGCGCATACAGTACAGAGACGGACGTATTCCGATAAATCGTATTAGGGTCCACGTGAGGAGAATACATTTTTAATCCAGCTCAGCAGTAATACACAAGCGGTATAATTTAATAACCACGCTTTGTGATTACTGCTGAGCTTGCTTCACTTAGCCACCGTGGGTGCCTAGCTAATGGGACGATCCTTATCTCGTGTCTGTATACACGATGACGACCGCACTAAACGCGACAGTATAACCACACTACTGCGGCGCTATGTATGCTAAAGGCTCACATGGCACCGCCGTAAAGTGACAATATTATGTCGATGATAAAAATGAACTCATTTTTATCCGTTCCTCAGAGAAAATATTAAAACTCGATAGGTGAAAATCGAATTTTAGTGCCCTGTGCATACGTTTCAAAGCATAGCATTGAGCAGCGTTGGCAAACGTAAAATATATCTAGAAAACCATAACTTCAAAATTAAAATAGTCGCAAGACATATAAAACAAAATGCTAACACATTTCACGAAAACATATAAACAAAGGAAGATTAAAAGGCAAATATTTTTTATTAAAACACATTTCTAATAAAGATACATGAACAAATCATTTGTCTTAGGTCTGTAGCTAATTAGGTACTAATTGTAGATCATAATAAACTATTTACTATTACGAAGTTAAAAATTTGATTATTTTCACTTCAAGATACGGAACCAAGAAAGTATTATGTCAAGTAATATTGGTTGCGAAATTATCGACGTTTATGGTATGTACCATTCCGCACGGAAAAGACGTAAATGCTTTATATATATATATACGTTTCGGTGCGGACCGTGCATGCTGTGTCAAAGCACGTAATTAGTATTTAGGAAGGTGGTAAGAAAGGCGAGGTCGTGGGCCAGACGTCGGGTATCGATCCGACCTGCCCCACGCTCCACCCCACCCCAGGGGGTGCAGGGAGCCACGCACATCGACCCACCAATTGACACACTTAAGGTAATACTTGGCACTTACGACTTCGCCTTCTTTGCTAAAACTGAGATGGCTAGTTGCACTGCAAACTCACCATTCTACTGTATTGTTTTTAAATATTACATAACATGATAACTTAAAATGTTCACTGCTCAGGTAAGTAGCCATTTATTTCATCTGTTTGCATTTTCATAGGGCAAGTACATTGCTGGCAGCAAGAACAGAAAGTTTCAGAGTCTTCGACCCAGTTGGCTATGAGCCCGCCTTTAGGTCGCATACGCCATGTACAAATGAATGTATTATTTAACCTTGGGTTTGTGCATAATTCTATTGTCATGTTTCTATTAAACTTAAGTCCGGTGCTGCTGCACTTTGTATATTAATTGGACAATGCGCAAAGTTATACTCATATCTGTTACATATACAACATGAATGTAATACTACTATGTACCAAAGACTACAGTAAACACATATATTTTAGTCCTTAGCAGACTAAGTTCCGAATAGCAGAAGTGTTATTATCCATACTTACTATAAAATGAAGTCCCCAAAAGCTAGTATATTCTCAAAATCTACTGAAAGTATTATCGTGGGGTTTTCATCCATGGATAGAGGGTTTCCAGAGAAAGCTTTTAGCGCATTAGTTATTCACGAGCAAAGTCGCGGTGGAACGCTAGTACAAGCACTACTTTCGTTCTCTCTCCTAATTAATTTATATGTAATTGAAAACATAAATGTTGCCCCTTTTAAAATATAGAACATTTGTGTTTTATTAAACAAACAGGCATATCTACCAATAATTACATTTAGTCTAAGCAGTAAAGGATTCATTATTTCCTCATCTAGGTGAATTTACTTTTCGTATGTTACAAAGACAATTTCCGGCGAAGGAATTAGGGGTGAAAATAAGCAGAACACGCAGATGGTCCGAAGCAACGTAGCGATGCACTTTGTAGGGGGTCTTGGGATGGGTTAGAATTATCAGGGTGGCAGTGGGATGGGGGGAAATCACCCGCAATCATTTATAGCCAAACTGCCTGTGGAATAACTAGCTGTCACTAAATTCGCGATAAACTTCTCACAAACACGACACATTGCTGCTTTTAAGCTAAAACTGAATACTTGTATTTTAGCTAAGCCGCAATGATTATGCATTCTTAGCGGGAAACATAATGTCAAGCGTAGTAAAGGTGTAAACTTTACTGGTTTTGTTGTCTACTAAATGTACAGGGCCTTGTGAGGTATTTCGAATCTTAATGGTGTAAATAAAAGAGTTGTCCTGCTGCAATATATCCTATCTAACTCCTTTCTAGGACAATCAAACCTAAACAGATGTGTGTAGTTATTTAACAATTTCCTTATGTGTGATTAGGTATGACAGCTTGTAGATACGCCATCCAGGCATTGAATGATGAGTTCCCTCCAGAATATTCATTAGAACTATTAATTAGTAATGTACATACATTTGCAGCCACTAGTGGCAGTATTTTATTACTCTTTAGTGATCTAAATAATTATTATATATTTCTTATAGTTTAGCTAGTCCTGGGGGATACACCAGACGTTCCAATTTTAAGCAAATCCTACCCTGTGTTGGCCCAGGCTCATTAGCTATAGAGCAAAGAAACTTTTATTCAAATCCGTCCATTTGTTTCCGGATGTAATTGACGGATTTACTGTTTGTACACGCTGAACTCCGGATTAGCGTGTACAAACAGATAATCGTCCATATAGACAATATTTTTACATCAAATTTTGCTATAGTACCGTTTCCTTATCACTCTACTACTTATTTCTTTGAAAATTATCTAATGTCCAGATACATGAAATCGTTGAACAGATCAATATATATTTAATACCGCCATTTAATTTTACCATCATTCCTAATTCTAGGCTGTTAAGCAGTTTTGTAAATATAAATCTGTAGCTACTTTTGGCGCTAACTGTACCTAAAATCGTATATTTTTGTTCTTAGGATGAAGAGAGTGTATGGTTTACCTAACTATAAGTACCGAAAATCACCTCAGTTTGCTGTGAGTTCTCATTCGTTCCTCCGCCTCAATTATACTGATATACTGTAGAATACGCGCAGAGCAGCCGTCGTACCCTTACAGCACCTACATGTCTTTTCTAGTACTATTTCAGCCGCAGCCTGCCGACTGCACAATACGGCTAATACACTGGATCGCATGCGTGTATAACTAATTTAAATATCTTTGAATTTCGAACTAATTTATTTTATTTGGAATAATTGTTTCCGATCAAAAACCTACCACGGTGCTGAATTTAGATGGTACATTCATAGAGATAAGATTAAACATTCATATTAAATAACAGATTAAACATTTATATTTACGAACAAAAAAGTACGTTCTTCTTACAACAACAAGCCGTAGATCTCAAGCAGAATGCATGTACCCTCTCAGCTATATGACGCGCCACGTGGTGAGATGCGACGTAGCTATTTGTGTCAGGAGCCTGCATCCGTGAGTCGTGACCCAGTTTCGCGACACCCTTTCCCGGGCCCCGTCGACGCTGCTGTATATTTTGGTCTAGGTTATGGCCCTAAATGGAATTGTAAATATTCTTGACTGTGCAAAATATGTTTTAACAATTATTGCTGTGTAGTAAAAAATGATAAAGTATTATGAAAATGTAGCTGTGATATTTCTATTGTGATGTTACAGCAAAACCGCGCAACCGGGAAAGTCTATAAATTTTTCAATAGTTCCCTTAATTGTTTTTTTCTTTCAGTAAATTGATTATCTTTACATATTTTTAATGTTAATCCGTGAAGAGAAATTCCCATCCAATTTTATTAAATTGCGCCAACGGAGATATTTAATTTGGTACTGTTGGAAAATAAATGGAGAAGTGCAGAATGCTAATATTTTAATGTAATATCAAATATGCATTCGATGTTGTAGCTATTACATTGTCACTTGTGTAAGACACTAAAGACAATGTAATAGTAGTATAAGACACGTTTTGGAAGTGTTAACTGTCAAACGAAACAATTGGACTTTCAAATATTTTTTAAAGAAAAAGTTTTACTTTGTTATAATTGGTATCGAATTGCGACCTAGTGGCGATCTCTAGAAACTGCGTATTATAAAACTAAATCCCCAGTCTGTCTGTGTATGATCGCTTTCTCAAAATCTGTAAAAAATACTGAACGGAGTTTCATGCTGTTCATCACCCATGTTTTTTTATATGAAGAGACAAACGAGTAACCATAAACATCAGCACAAATACTATGCCGATGCGTTGCCCTCCTTGTTACCTCCCCCTCAAATGGGGCTACTCACAAAACGCACGAAACGCGACTCCGTAGATTTTTTACGGCACTGTCAAGTGAGCGAGCGGTACCTCCCCAGTCATTACGCTACAGTGCACTACCTCTTACTAATTCCATGTATAGAGATATTCCCGACGAAGGTTTTAGTGTATAATTTGTTAAGGTAACAATTATATGGGCGAAGCCGGGGCGGATCACTTACTAGTGTATTTATAAAAAGTAGGAATCTCATCCGATATCGTTATCGTTGGTGTTAAATTGGCATGAAAATGAACGAAAAATAATTAAAAAAAAAACAAATTGAATAAATAATCACCGTCTCTGTTTGATTTTTGGCCTATTTACTTCACGGCTTTTGTCTGACTTGTGGTTTCGTGGTAAGTATGTTCAGCCACAGTCGTAAGGAACGCAGGAGCGTTCGAGCAAAGGCTCGGGCCAAAGTTTTATTGGGATTTTTCAACTTTTTATAGTCTGAAAACAGGAAATTGGCGATGTTATAACTCCGCGCCTCAGAGAGCATGTTAGGCAGTCGGTTCTGAGAGTGATTTCTATCCTGACCATCGGATTGCATTGGAATAGGAGAATGAGGGAACAGGTAGTAACTTTTACCTACGCACACACTTTGGCACTATAATGTGTCCTGCGCATTTGGCTAGTCTCTTTAGAGATGGCCGCCGTGGTCGGCTAATAGCCGAAAGTCGGCTAGGACGACATTATTATTATTTACTGTACATATAGTCGGGGAATAATCTGACCCAACAAATAGTAGCACAATAGTTAGCAAGCTAGCATAGTAGTGTAAGACTCACCAACAAAATGTTAGGAGACAATTTATTGATAGAAAAATTTTAATGCGGATACCTATACTTTTTATCAAGATGACATTGTTGTGTTTTATTTACAGCTATTAATGGCTTTCTCGGCTATCGCATTTTGCGAAATTGATATACTTTTATAATGTTCCTTTTAGGTTTCCGTAACTACCTCAACAAGGGAACGCAGATAAAATCCTATAGCTCTTAAACTACCAAATTGATTCTGCTTCTAGTATACGTTTGAAGTAAGTATTTATTGACCTAGTATTCGTTTGAAGTAAGTATTTTTATATTTAAGTCCCCCCTAGTTCAAAAGTTAGGGTAAGGGGACATTTGTTACCACTTTAGAAGCGAATATCTCACATAGCATTAGCATAATCAGGAAACTTTATTAAACTTTTAACACCATTTTGTTTCCTATCCAATAACACCTCACACGGCTAAAAAAAATTCCCTCAATTTTATTTAAGAAGTGCTATCCGTAGTAATTTTATTCTTCAAAATCATACTACCTACTTATTTTGTAGCGGTTCATTAAATACACCTTCCTTCCAAATTTCAAACATACAATCACATCTAACCTCTGAGAAAAACGTCTGTGGCATCGGAATGGATGGACAGATGGCATTACAGTGGTTCCGTTTTTTGCCATTAGGCTACAGAACCAACATCACTGTTTTGTTTGTGAGTGTAAGTGAAGGACAATGCCGACAAAGGAAATTATACAAAGCTTGGTAACTTACAATTGCACCATAGAAATCATTACAAACTTACATGTGAGGCCCTTAAATCGTAAATGAACACTTTATGCATAGAAAATAAAAACAGGAAAAGTAATTTAATAATAATGTATTTGATCAATCGATATAATATATACCACATAATATATATATGCATACATACTAATGCACTTTCGTCATTTATATTTAATTTCTTGGTGCATTTCTTGAAAAAATTGTCGAAGCGAGAATTAAGAAATTCTGGCAAAATTCTTAGTTGGGACTACCAAAAATGACTGCCAGAAAGAATAATGAAAAGAGATGAGAACAAGATATTTTAATTTCGTAGTTCGTTTCGTACAAAGTGAGAGCAATGTACTAGGTGTATTGAAAAGTACTCTACCTAACCTAACCCTAACACATATTCATTCAATTCTAAAAATCATATCTACCCACACTATTTAGTTCAGTTCAGACTAGTTAATTATGTGAAGTCCGAAACGTGTGCAATAATTCGTTGTGATCTTATGTTTTTTAACAGAGCAATCGAACATAGTTTCTGCAAATGGTGTAAACCGAGCAGCGTGCCGTCATCAGGTACCTCCATAAGAAGGGACTATTGCCGAAAGGATTCTGCTCTGTCTTATTCTTCGTCAGAAAATGAATAGCAGAATTCAAGATAGCCGAGATTATAGACATCTCTTATGAACAAACTCAAAACACCACAGTCAACGAATTAGGTTTCCACAATGTGTCAGCGAGGTGGGTTCCGCGACTGCTTTCAATGGAAGAAAAAAGGACGCGATTGACTATTTCGCGTGACTTTTTCGAGTCTATTTGACGACTTGAAGCCGATGCAGATGATATTATGAATCGGTTTGTTATAATGGAAGAAAATTAGGTTCATTACTTACGCCAGAAAGAAAACAATAACAGAAACTGTGGAGAAGACCTGGTTCTTCGCCCCTTAAATTTTTTCCGCGATTTTGTCGGCATATAAGGTAGTCGTTTCAGTATTCTGGGCCTCGAAGGGTGTGATTATGATAATTTTGAAGACTATAAACTCCCTTTACTACTGTGTCATATTAGGTCGTTTACGAGAGGAAATAAAAGAAAAGGGCCCAGGAGTGCTCAGAAGGAATGTCCTGTTTCATCAAGACAACGCCCATTATCACACGTCTGTGCAATCAATCGGTCAGCAGACCGCATCCGCCCTATTCATCTGATCAGGCACCGTCAAACTTCTGTTCCCTAACCTAAAAAAGCACTTGGGCGTCTAATGCTGTAGAGGCATATTTTGACTCTATAAATCCACCCTCGTATAAAGCTGACAATCTTCCTATTGCGGGCGTAGTGTAAGTTAGTCAGCTTTTATAAGTTGTCATGCACATAGCTACTAATCCTCGATCCGCTGATCGAGGATTAGTAGTCCAAGTCGGTTTTGCAACTAATGGCTAACACGCTGGACTTAGTCATAATTTATACCAAATCTATTTTATATTTGCCAATTATTGACGTGGCTCAAAGTTCTCGCTAACCATTATATGTTAACCTTTCCATGTCTATCTGTTAATCAAACCATGTATATTATTTCTAGACACCCGTATTACTATTCAAACAGTATGTATATACGTATGCTAAACAAGTTGGGTTTAGTAAAATCCCATTAAAATGAGATTTTTTTAAGATTAGCTACGTGCGCGCGGAAGCGACTCAAATTAACATGAGTAATGAACGGTTCGCATCGCCGGTGTCACGATAACCTCTAATTGCGATATCTAATTAAACGGAATATCATAATCGCATGTGCGCTCCGCAACCCGCCATCAAATTAGTTTCGCTCGTTTTCTAAATAATACATGTAATGAGAAAAGCTGCAGGTTTTTATTTTTTTTCACGAACTCGCTCACGGTTATATTATAATAACGGTTTTTATTTAAAAGGTTATTTTATAAACATTAAACGTTGTGCGGGTACTATTTGACTGGAAACGGTAGGTGTCGGTTAAGTACTTAATCTGGCCATAAATACTGTTACGATTAATAATTAAAAGATAATACATTTGAATTTGGAATCTGTCATATTATATGTTGTTTTGTTCATTGTTTTCTTATTTTAGCGCCAATGCATTGTACAGTATTCTTCGCTTCCATAACATAACTTCAGGTCCGAAAAAAATAAGAGAGAGAGCTGGCCTTTACATGAACGGAAAAGTTAATAAAATTGTCATGTAAACCTACATTTCCCTCCTTTCATTCTCCGTTCCAATGGGCCGACAGCTACTCACAAACCGCATGAAACACGACAGCATAGCTGTCACTATACGGATATATCCTATATCCCCAGGGAAGTTCATACAAGTGTACAAACCAACAGTATAACAAATAAGGTTCTAAAGATGCTACCGCCCGCTCTTATTACAAACATCCTGTGTGCATCTTCAACGTCCTACTGGCAGATTACGCATTCCCAGATTCATGAAAAGTATCCACTATGATCAGTATCCACAAGCCAGGTAAGCCCTGTACCGAACCCACAAACTACAACCCCATCAGCCTCAGTTCATTCCTAAACTCTGTCGCTTCATCACGAACACGGTCGGCGAGGTTTACGCGACATATTTTTCTCAGCGATCTAGCTTAAACAAATCGCGTTTACCCAATTATACTCTCATGCACTTTGCGACACGCTCCATTCACTCTGCGTCCCTGCACGCACTCTTTTTTTGAGATTTGCGGTGTACCTTCCGGTGTGCTTTAGCAGGCACAAGATATACACGATCGTTTACTTGCTCCAACACTACATCATCGGCCACAACTCCTAGGTATGTTCTAGCTACTTCTCTTTCTACTTTAGCATTCTTTACATTCATTAAGCCCATATTCTCACAGACGTCTTTCATAATTGTTTGTAGCTCAGACGGAACGGACCCTTAAAATACTGCATTATCCGCATAAAGCTGGCAGTTTATCACTAAATTCTCCATTCGCACTGCCACATTCAGCGACCTCGATCCCTGGAGACACTTGTCCAGATATATGTTATGAAAGATATACGATATAGTGACATGTTGAAATGAAAAGGTAATAAAAATGAAAGTACTGTGAACGCGATGTACCACCCCAGGCATATTTAGATATTTCAATGCGTTGGGCCTGAATTACTTTAATACAATTAATATTTAGACGAGAATTGATAATTCTCTCCAGCCACTGCGACTCATTAGTATCCAAATTGTGTTTCTATCCATGTGATGAAGACAAAGGTTAAATGAAAACACGTGAATTGTCAATAAATGATTATAGAACGCAGAACACGTATATAAATGTCGCACACAAAGTAAAACTTCGATTTATTTTCAGTTTTTATGGAATATAACATACTAACATTATTTATTTACAATACCATCAAAATATACCATTATATTTTACATATAAGTGTTACCCTTAAAAATTTAACGTCTTATAGTAACTCTGTAACTTAAACATATCTCTTTAAGGTCCGTGCAGCTTACTTAAGACAGATTCAATGTCCATATTCTGTATATTCGCTGACTTCAGAAGGTCCTGTGTTTCAGATTTCTTTTTCTTACAACTAATCAAAGGTTCGTTCATAAAGCTTTGATTCCTTTTTCTTTTCTTAGTGTCCCCTTTATCTTTACCTTGTACGTTTTCTATTTCTAAAACTATTTCATTCAGTGGTGTTTCGTGCTCTGGAACTTCCGAGATATCATTTTTTAGCGGCGTATCTAAGCTAGTTAGAGTGGAGTCAAATATTTGGAGACATTGATTTCGCTCATTTTTCATAGGTGTATACAATTTATCAATATTTGATATTGAACAAACAGCATTTGCTGTCTCATTAAAGTAATTCTCATCGACGACAGAATCTGCAGGTTCTTGTTCAAATATAGTATTTAAAGAAGTCGCGTTAAGTCTAATTGAAATATCATCTTCTATGCACAGCTCAATACAATACTTGTCTTTTATTTTGATCATATTATTGTTTTTAATAAACTTAGTTTCATCATATACTATTGAAAAATAATTTTTGCTGTCTTCGTCGCAATCGCTCACTGTTAGCTCAACTTCTTCTTCGTCGTCTATGTCCTCTCCCTGATTTTTGCTACCACAATTGGTTTCGGATTTAATGTTATTGCTTTGGATATTTGCAGCTGTTTCTAACTTACTAGCTTCGGTATTCGCGACTTCCATATGTGACTGAGCCACTCTTGGTGGGGTACCTAGCAAATCGCGTTCAATTATTTTTGCCGTTTCTGCATCAAAACTTCTTTTTGAATCAAAAATTGGATTATCTTGGCGATCTTTACAGTCGTCAATTTTTGAACAATTTTCGATATATTTCTTTATATTGTCGATATCATCTTCCTCATTTAGAGGATGTGAAGATTCTTTTGTCTCTTTTGATTTACTATCTCGAGAACAATCATCGGACCATCGTAGAGGTGCCTGTTCACTATCGGAATCTTGGTGACACAAAGCTTTTGTATCTATTGTTAAGTGTCCTTTACTCTTTGTTGAATTCGATGAATTATTTCCGCTGCTATCTGAATTAAATGGTTTTGTACAGTGAAGTTTTCTGGGCGTTGCGGACTTTCTACGTGATTTTGTTGGCGCCGCAGTAATTTCTGTAGTGGAAATTGCAACATTTTCCTTGGTTGTGTTCCTTTTAGGTTGTGTTTCGATAGGAGCCAAATGTTTGGACTTATCACTAAACTTGCGAATCTTTTTACCACCTGATCCTTTCGTTGAAGATTTGCGTCGCCCGAGCTCTTTTTTTGGTGAGTCAAGTTTTGATTGAACATTTTTGAGACTCACTGCGCCTTTTGAAGTTATCTCAGATTTTGTTTTACGTGGTTTTGAGAGAACCTTTTTCGCTCTTTTTTCTGATGTAAAATGATTGTTACCGTCAGTCGACGAAGAAGCTGTGTCAAGCTTCGAATCTTCTTTTAGCTTATTATGAAAACTAGATTTTCTACGGTACGATACATTCTTTGTGCACGTCCTAACAGGCCTTTTAGGTCTTTCATGTATTTCTTCAAGATTATTTTCATTGATTTCTGGTTTCCCATTACTATCTTCAGCAACAGTAATAGCACACTCTAAAACTTCGTCAATGGGAATGTAATCTTGATCATCTGGTTTATAATATGATCCACCACTTGAGTAGTCAGTCTGCCGTGACGAGTAGGATGAAGGCGTAGCTTGTGTTAACTTTGGAGTATCGAAAAATCGTGGTGTAGGTATATTCATGATCTTTATATCGGACATTGGGTCATCTGGTAGATCGGGCCCTAAGAACCTAGGCGTATCCATTTGAATATCATACAAAGCTTGCTTGTAAGGTGTTTCCAATAACTCTGATATGTTCAATTTAGCTCCTATTACATTTTGCAAGGCCTGTCTCTCTGCCTCAGGGGTATCTGATTGTTCATTGCCGTTGTTAAGTTGGGCCTTATTACTATCGTTTTGATGAACAGGAGTTTCACATTTGGTACCAAGAGATATAACGTTTATAGATGGTCTAATCATTTCTAAATCACGCTCAACTGGTTTTGCTTTAGATTTTTTTGAATTACTTATCGACGTCGTCTTCCTCTTTTCTTCTTTCTTGGACTTTGTGACTTTAATTTTTTCTATTTTAAGAACATTTCCCGGAGAAATATTTTTTTTATCAGGTTTGTTAGACTTGGATGAAACTATTGATGTATTTTTTAATGTCTCATTTGATTTTCCTTTTCTTAATTCAGACTGATGATCCATTGTGCCGAGACTGGCGCGAAGATCTGCATCCCAATTCTTGACTTTTATCTTTTTTTCTGATACATTTTTGGTCTTCCTATTATGTAGTTTTTTATTGTCATCATTAGCTCTTTCGCTTCCGTCTTTTACTTGATTATTTACTTTAATTTTAGACGATACGTTAGAGTGTGGTGTTTGAGGTATACTTGGAGTTAGGATGTTAGATGCTTGGGGTTGTGGGAGATTCGTGTTATCTTTCTCTTCATTATTCACATTTAAAATCCGTCTCGGTGTAGTGAAGTCTAAAACTCTAATGTGGGAGGTTCGACGAGGTGTTGATGAGGATTTTTTCATAGGTGGCAAAATCGAAGGTGTACTAAGTTTATTTAGACTTGTAGCTGTTTCTTCTTTTGGCAGTGACGCTGTTGTGAGATCTACCGTCTTTATTAAACCTACTTCATTTATCCCTTCGATGGGTTTGAGGCTTAAATCTATAGTATCTGAACCTGGTCTACTTGCTTTGACATCGATCGTTAATGGTTTAAGTATTCGCGGAGTAGTACTTTTTGTGCCGGTGTCCAAATTTTTCTTATTTATAGCTGGTTTCGTATTTGGTACCACTATCTGTGGTGATTCTGATGAGCCTAAAAATAATAACAGGATGATTATTATAAGATATCTAAATTTAACCAAGGGGACACGTCACTTCTTGCCCTCGTGATGTACATCATTCATCATCATTATCAGCCCTTATCGGTCCACTGCCGGACATAGGCCCTTCTCAATGAACGCCAAGATGAACGATCTCCTACTACTCGCATCCACCCCTTACCGGCCACTGCACGCAGATCGTCTTCCCTTCCTGGACTGAATCCTTCTATCGGCTTCCTTCTCGAATTGATATCTACCTAATTGCAATAATTGTCGGAGGTAAACGTCCGTAGTCATACCGTAGTCCTATGACTTCTAGAATAGCACCATCGACGTTGACCGACCTGGGGAGAATGTGTTCGTTGAACATGACCTTTGTCTTGTCCAAGTTCATCCTAAGGCCAATACGTCGGGAGGATTCATTTAGGCTGTGCAACATTTCCTGCAAGCTCTCCAAGGATTTGGCCAACACAACGATATCGTCGGCGAAACAAAGACGTGAGAGGTACACGCCGTTAATATTTATGCCGCGTTCTGCCCAGTTTAGAGTCTTAAAGACTTCCTCCAAAGCATTAGTTCTTTACTAGTACTTTCGGGAAATCAACATCCCCCTGTCGCACTCCTCGAAGCAATTGGATTGGTCTCGTTTGACCTCCCGGAGTGAGAACGGATATAAAAGCAGCGTCATACAATGCTCTCAGTACTTCGACGTATCGCCAATCGACCCGACACCGCTGTAAAGCTTCCTGAACAGCCCAGGTTTCGACAGAGTCAAAAGCTTTTTCATAGTCCACAAAGGCAATGCTCAGCGGCTGATTGTACTCATGTGTCTTTTGTACAATTTACCCACTGAAGGACGAAATGAAAAATCTTTTTTTAACTCTCATAATACAGGTTCGCCTCCTCTAAAAAGATGGACTGTAATTCCGTCCCTCCGTCCGTAATGTACGCAAATCTAAAATATCAGCAAAAGTGCGGCTATCACACTAAAAAACTAACACATTTTTATTTTCCTTTGTTGAATTGTACAAAAATCACACAGATTTTGCCATACTAAGCACCAGTTTTGTATAAAATGACAGATGACAGGATTCCTCGACATTCGCTATGGTCACTAATGACGTCTTTGGGGTCGTTCATAAATGACACCAGGCCAGGCATTTTGCTTTGGGGGAGTTTGAGAATACTCTTACAAGTCTCACATTGGGGGAAGAAAAGCCGTTTAGGCAAATATCACGTATTTCTTTTCCAAGAATAAAATTGAAAAAAGGGCACCGCAAAAGCTGCAGAGCAACTACTATTGTGTGGGCCATAGACAACAATAGTTTAACGTGTGGATTATTTTACTAAGAACCACATGGACGGTTTGGTCCCAGCAAGAGGCAATATTTTTTGTAATTTGAGCCTAGTGCCTAGCTTTGTAACCACATTTAGGACGCCGTGGACTTTAATAAATTATAATATATTTAATAGGTTGTTTAAAATTACAATTTCTAATTTCCTTTTTTTAGAGAGACAACCTTATATACACTACTTGTAATATTTAGCAAAAGAACAAACAGTTTATAGAGTGAAACACAAGTTCACCTTAAAAAGAAATACTTTGTACAAATCTCAAATATGACACGAGATAATGGAAGGAATCATCTCTCTCCAGCTTACCTAGATCTCCAGACATCTCAACAAGGGATGGAGGGGTCGAAAAGCACACAACAAAAACACACCTCGTGTAATGAATGAACGCCCCTTATCTTGTACAATAAAACGAAGCTATATGTTTTATTTAGCACCCTTATCAACGACTGGGCCAAATGTCCATATATAATGATTCTATCACCTTTTATGTTTTTACATAATATTATATAAACTATAATGCCCTTGTTGATTTACAGCTGAGTAGGACTGGCACCTTGTAGGTACCTCTCGTTATTTTTTTTCGGAGGGACCTACTACTGATTGGCGGCGCTTGTCCAGCCTAAACATTTCGAATGACTACGAAAGACTTTTGTCTTCAGGTTTAGGGAGACGATAGGGGGACAGACCCCCCTTTTCCCGCACATGGGAAGATACAAACCTGAATTTTATTGTGGGAGTTACCCTATGGTGATTATTATAGGGACCGAAAAGGGGGAAACGGTCCCCCTCCTCACACTTGTGGGACGGCGTGCGCACGATGCCGTTTGAGTTGCGGTGTCGTGGATTAGGATAATTGAGCTCGTTTAATGTTTGGCTTATCTGAGGAGTCCGGCCTCCTCCCCCCCCCCTGACGGGAGGGGTTGATTTGCGCTACAAATTGACAAAAGGGACGTTATTTTTTTCTACAAATCTAAGCTCTCAACATACGGATTCGAACCCGGGCTCAATTCCGTAAGCGGTGTGTGAGTTTGTTTTTGTTAATGAGAGGATATATTTTGAAAAGGACATGCCATACCTTTTTCAGAACGCTGTCTATGTGATTTGAAGCTCATCGACCTATCGAGCGTAACGCCTACATATTTTACCGTCTCCGCTCTAGGTATCTCGCTACCGTAGAGCAGGATGGCGGGCATGTTTCCTCGTTTGTGGGAGAAGCGTATGGACTTACTCTTTCCCGCGTTTACCTCTATTCTCCACTTTAAGAACCATTCACCGAGTTCGGTAACGGCCTTTTGGAGTAGCTTTGCTCCGAATTTGGGGAGGTACCACGTGTACAGTGCGGTGTCATCCGCGAACATCGCCAGCTGGACGCTGGGGTGTCGTGGTATGTCGCTTGTGTACAGACTGAAGAGGGTGGGAGAGAGGACCGATCCTTGAGGAACTCCATCTCTGAGGGGACGAGGGGAGGACAGGGTGCCCTCCGCTCTCTAGCGGAACTGCCTGTTTATTAGATAACTGTTTACGATCAGCAACAGCCTGACGGGCAATCCTAGTTGGTACAGTTTGAAGATGACGCCTTGATGCCAGATTTGTCAAACGCCTTTGCTACATCAAAGAAGACAGCGCCCGTGCCGCGTCGCCGGCCCTGTCTTTTGAGTCCCGATAGTACGTACTCCGTGAGGCGGTACTTGTTGTGGACAGCTGTGGCTGTCGCAGAACGCGAACTGCTCGTCCATGAAGAGATTTTTCTCTCGTATCACGGTTTTCAGGCGTGCGAGAATTATACTTTCATAGATTTTTCCTAGCGAGCTTAGGAGACTTATGGGTCCGTAGCTAGTGGGCTCCGTCCGGGGTTTTCCCGGTTTGTGTATGCCAATCACTATGGCTTCCTTCCACATGTCTGGGAAAGTGCACTGTGCCAGAAGGGCGTTAAAGGTGTACACTAAAAGTTTTATAATAAGGAGCGGCAGCTGTTTCAGTGCCTTGTTGGTTATTCCGTCGGGCCCGGAGGCCCACTTCGAGTGAAGATTCTTTATTAGATCCTTTACTTCTTACCTTTCGTTTTCTAAGGTTTGGTGGCTCTCTAGGAAGGGAAAATGGAGATTCACATTACCTCTACTTCTATGTTTATGGATGTTGGCAGTCAATGAAACACAAAAAGATATAAACTGCTTGTTTATCCTCTTATTCTGTAAAAAATATGAGTGTCTTACCAGATGAGGGGACTAGTATAAATGTTGGCATTGCCATAATCTCGTCTTTCGTGTAACTGTAGTTAGTTCCTGTTTGCAAATTATTCTTGTATGCTACAGTGCCGTTGATATAAATGGTTTTCATTTGCACCAATGGAGTAGGATTCGTAGATTTTAAAATAGGTGGCATTTTTGAATAAGGATTATCCACTTTTATATCTGAAAGTATTTTAATTTTTTGTTCCGTATGTTTCTCATCCATATAATATGTGTTACTTTCTTTAACACCTAGTGAAGGCATAGAAATGACCTCTTTTGCTGTACCTTGGGTACTTTTACAATTTGCATTTTTTCCAAATCTCCTGAAAACAAAATAGTATTCATTATCGATTTTTCGATCTTCAGTGCATTCTAGAGTTAAAGCTAATTGTTAAATGCCGAAATTAATAGTTGTAATTTAAAATGTTTAAATAAAAAATGGCAAATATGTCAAGTATGTATCACAATCCCTACTGCCTTTGCATCTTTTATTTTTAAATATATGGATATTTGTGTAGAATACATTAATTGCATTACTATAATTATTAAAGATAACAAATACTCACATTAAGTCATGAAGCTCTGCAGTTTGACTAGGACATACTCTCGCAAGTGTTTTACCTGAAATTTTAAATGTACTTTTCTTATATCTACAAAAACTTCATGTGGTTTATAGGATGCCGATGACCTATTGTGGAGTCGCCATGCCTTATCACAATAAGGTAATTTAATTTACCAATAATAATTGGTTATAAAATAAATAATTCTGTGATTGGAACTAACTCCTTAAAAATAATAATTGATTGATTCTAACGCAAAAGATCACCAAGAGACGTAAGCGCAGTTGAGCAATATGCTGGTGTTACGCCTGGTTGCGCGATCACTGCTTCTCCCAATTTTTCTTGTTAATTTTATTTTTCATACTACGCTTTTTTATTATGTTTTTTATGTTGACCTCCGAAATTATTATTACTTATATTAATTATTGTATGTATTTTTATTCATATTCGTTCTGTCCATAAGGCTTATACAGTTATTATTTCATACTTAAAGTTCCGGATATATAATGTATGTAGCAATGCCTTCTATTTCGAAAGTTTCCTTCTTAGTAAACACCTAGGTCTTAAAAGGAACCCTATCACAAAATTTAAAACCAGCATTTGTGGTTTCTAAGATAACATGGTAAGTAAGTGACCGAGTGACCTTTCGCATTAAGTTTATAAATATTAAAGATACATTATAATTGTCTTTAAAACATATTCATAAAAATTATGGCTCTCGTAATAATAAATTATTATTAGAGCCAGAGGTGTTAATAATATACACTAAAACCAAGTGAGGGCAAATTCCAATATTGTCTCTCAATATATCAATAAAACATTACATATTTCTTACCTTGTACACCATCAGAAAATTCTTTAAAAGTTCCTATGTTGAGTACTGGTGTGTTGGGAAGAACTTTAGAATTACTACTTTGCTTTGTCACTATATTTAGTATGTTATCGAACTCTTCAATATTTTTACGTGACACATCTGGCTTTGCCTGAAATAAAGAATAGAACCTTAACTAGTCCCTCTCCAATCTGTTTTAACCCAACAAATGTTGTATTTATATATGTACGCGCGCGTGTGTGTGTGCGCGCGCGTGTGTGTGCGCGCGTGTGTGTGCGCGCGTGTGTGTGCGCGCGTGTGTGTGCGCGCGTGTGTGTGCGCGCGTGTGTGTGCGCGCGTGTGTATGCGCGCGTGTGGGTGTGTGCGCGCGTGTGGGTGTGTGCGCGCGCGTGTGTATGTGTGCGCGCGCGTGCGTGGATGCGTGTGTGTGAGTTTGTGTGTTGCTGGTCGACGCGTGTCCACTTTCTTAAATATCAGAAAATATTTACTATTAGAATTTTTCAGATATAAAAAATATACCCTTAGAGCTCGACTTCCGTCTTAGTTAACATCCATATCCTAAAGAATAGGGGTGATATGAGAAATTTGGGACTCCTAGCACCGGTATTAACGACGTTTCATACAAAATGTCGAAACCAACAGATTGAATTCCGCAAATTCCTTACCTTGAGTTAATGAGTGACTTTTCACACCAATATATTGCAAAGGGAAGATACACTTTTTTTTAGATAAGTATTTTTATGATAATCCATATTGTAACCTTTACTTGTGCCAAACTTCATTCAGAAGCTTTCAGTTATTTTTGGGTGAAAGAGCAACAGAGAATATGAAATGTAACATACATCCATGCTCACCAACACTGGTATATGTTGTATTAAATAGGAATAAGTAATACAAATTAAAAAGTTTTTAAGCTCATGGTCGAGTATAGCGTGAGCGTCGATTGCGTAGACTAATTTTTGTTTATGCGTTTGTGAGATCAATTTTCTTACGAATTCTATCCTCGTACTCACTTTAAAGTGTGAAAATATTAATATAATGTCTTTCTTTTTGTTTTTCATAACTCAGACTCAGTTAATTGATTTAATTCTTGTTTTGAACTAATCCGTGAAAAAATTAAGCAATTTTTTTTTCATTTGCCCTAATTAACTTTTTTTTATGAGTGTGTGGAGACGTGTGAGGAGACGGCCTTCGACGCCGAATGTTGTGTCGCGATGTCTCCCGAGACTATCCAAAGGGTTGTCTTGAGGTCGCCACGTCCTGCAGATAATGATCAGGATTTGGAATGGGACGACCACTATACGGACATCGAGTGAGCGTTTTGCAGGAGGACAGTGCGGAAGACGACGACTTCACTGTCGTGGCGCGCCGCAAGCGCACGAACCTGCGACCTACGACCCTCGCCCTCGGTAGCCAGCTCTTCAGTTGCGACGAAAGAGATATCCGTAAGCAGTAGAGAGATTTTACCCAAACATTCGCAAAGATTTAAAAAAACTATAATGTTGAAGGCGTATTACGGGTTGTATATAAAAATGACTATAAACTATTGATCCGGATTGCTACAAATGCTGGCGCAGATAACTTTCTGAATGGATAAATTCCAAAAGAATATGAATGCAAGAAAACCAAATGAGTCACGTTTTCATAAGGCGTAGTGAGGGACATTGAGCATATAGATTTAAAAGAAATTTTAGAGTCGGACACTGAAATTATACCGGTTGAGGCTAAATAGAAGGTATTCTGAGGGAAAATGGATCAAGAGTGAAACGGTGCGCGTCTGTTTCCGCGGTTCAGTTTTTCCCCCGTATGTCAAGGCATACGGGTGTAGGAAGGCGGTGTGTGTATGGACTCATTAATGTACTATTAATATCAAAATGCTGGTGATTCGGACACTTAACTCACTTTTGCCCTTCTAAGACTAAATGTGCCCTAAATGCGCGAAGAAACATGACAACTGTGATACCACCATTTTCAAATGTATAAATTGCAAGGGCAACCACATGTAGGTTATGAAAAGCCTGTGCCCAGCATTTCAGCGGGAGTGAGGGGATACGTATTTTCATGGGTCAAAATAATTGCTTCTATAAAGTAGCTTTGAATAATCTTAAAGCACAAGAGACCCAGGCTAAACAAGAACAAGCTAAAATAAGGCTGACTGCGATGCCCAAAGAGCCCTATCGGAATCCGCTAATTTTGTCGCAAGATGTAAATTCGAGAGCTTCTTACAAAGATGTTTGTGCCGGTACCTCCACTAGAAAAGCGACTTCTGAAGTCACCATGAACGAGATAGAAGAAGATAATGTCAATATTTATCCAAATGCTAAAAAATCTCAGAACAAACTTAACAATAGGAAAGTGCATAATCCGAACAGAGAGAAGAAACAAAATACTGTTTTTGAAACTAAATCAGATTCAGATAGCTACGTAATACGTTTATCGCAAATTCCTCCACAACACCAGCGGAAGAGTAGAAGAAAAGGAAAGGGAATTATAGAGATGATTTTAGAGAAAATGAAAGAAATTTTGACAGTAGAAATTGAGTTCGAAACTAAAATCAAGATGTTTACAGAGCTAATTTAGAGTGACGTGAAAACCTTTTCGCAGAATTACATTACGATAGAGATGTTGCTTCAATTGTTTAAATACACTCATAATGGTAACTGCACAAATAAAAAGGACATTATTAAAATATTTCTAAGGAATGCGAATAGTTTAAAACCTAAAGCACGCAACTTCGAACTTCTCTTGAATCAAGGCAAAGTACACACGTCTTTTGTGAGTGAAACCTGGCTTTTGATCTCTCTGAATTTTAGCTGCGACAACGTTGTCAGAGATGATAGAGATGATGCATATGGAGGCCTGTATACATAGATCCATAAAATTTTCTCAAAAGTCCTTTAGTACAAGCAACTTTCAAATGCAAATAATGATAATTAAAATATATACAAAGGGTGATTGATAAGTATCCGAAACGACAAAGAAAAACTTTAATAATCTATTTAAAACAATTTTATTTTTCAACGTAGTTTCCTTCTACCTCGATGCATTTAGTCCAGCCCTTCTGCAACGCTGTTACAACAGTTTGTTAAAATGTGTTCTCTAACCCCTCAAAATACTCATCTACGGCGACAACGACTTCATCGTTTGATGAAAATCTTCGGCCACCTAACCATTTCTTGAGATTCGGGAATAAGTGGAAAGCGCACGTGGCCAGATCTGGGAGACAGGGTGCATGCAGTAACGATTCGAACCGCAATTCATGGAGTTTGGCAACTGTACCACTTGAAGAGCGCACGGGTGCGTTGTCCTGGTGGAATAAGAGTTTCTTTTTGACTAAATGTTCTCTCGGATTTATTCACAAAATTTTTGCAGCAGGCTTGCATAATACTCTCCATTTATTGTTTTTCCCATTTGCAAATGATCCACTAAAATAATCCCTCGAACATCCCAAAAAACAGTCGCCATCACTTTGCCGGCCGACAAAACCGGTTTTGCTTTCTCCGACGCAGGTTTTCCGCTCTCAGCCCACAGCTTAGATTTTTTTTTTGTTTCTGGAGTATAATGATGTATCCATGTGTGACCTACTATTACATAACGCCGCAAAAACTCGTTAGTATCACGCTTAAACAGCGCCAAATACTCCGACGGATCGTCCACTCCACGTTGCTTTTGGTTAACAGTGAGCAAACGCGGCACGCATTGCGCGCAAAGCTTCTTCATTCGCAAATGTTGATGTAAAATGTCAAAAACGCGTCCAGAGGAAATGCTTACAATCCCTGCTATCTGCCGCAACTTTAAGCGCGGATCATTCAAAACGATTTTTTTTTTACGAATAAAGATGAGCGCACCATCCTTATTTTATAATTGCTTTTCATTTCATTACACATCTAATAATATATTTATAATAAAACACGTTTTTAATATATATAATTATTACATGTCAGATCACAAAATCGACCGAACTCAGCCAACTCGAGCAACAGACAATTGATGGCTGTACTTGCAAATCACAACTTCAAAGTAGTTAATTTCCAAAAACAATTGTTTTTTCGCAATGTCGATGCATTCAAGAGTTAACTTATTATATACATTTTACTTATATATCATTTAATAATATAATAATTATAGTGAATGTGACTGTTGGCTGGTACATCTTTATTGTCAAAGGCGATGGCACCAGATTTGGAACATGCTCCTATTCCATAATAATTTGTAACTAAAAGGACAGTAACTTAAGATTATGTATTACCTTGTAATATATCACGCGCATACTAAATAAAACCTATTATTTATCATCAGACCCCAGTTCACTAACTCCAGATAGTGTTGCAGAACCTAAGCTGAGCTTTACTTCTACACCTTCAATTTTAGAAATCCCCATAACATGAGCTGAACTACAAAATTGTTTAAAGAAAAAAAAGATACGGCACCAGGAATTGATACTATTTCATATTCTATGATTTATAATCTTTTGATGAAAGCAAAATCAATGCAGTCAAAAAAAATCTAATAATACAGACTGGTATTGTTCCTGATCCACGATGAGATGTACCGATTCTTCCCATACTTAAACCAGGAAGGGATCTTAGACTGCCCCCATCATTGCGCCCGATCTCACCCATGTCTTGCCCGGGTAAGATTTTACATTTTAACATCATGAAAAGGTTTGTGGAAGGTCAGGGTTCCTGGCTCATCTACGGGATTTAGACGCTCTCAAACTTGTTTGAATAACCTAGCCACTTTTACACCTGATATACAATTAGGATTCAATAGCAAAAGTTCAACCATTGCCTGCTTTATCGACATTGATAATGCATATAATAATGTATTCGATCTATAATTAATATGTTGCAATGTATCGGTACAGGCATTAGTCCCACCATGGTTCAAGCCTTGTCGTGGCGGTGGGGCTTAGTAGCCTGCGGTGAACCCAGGCGAAGCCAATTGAACCGAGAAGGATCTTTGCAACCCTCTTATCTCTCGGTCTCTTATAAGAAGAGGGGATCTAAGAGCAACAGGAGGTGGCGCTTTTGCGCACGGGGCAAGGGGCGAGGATGAGAACCTCACCCCATTGCGATGTCCCAGAGCCGGTGGGGTTGTCCTGTAGTGCTGAGCAACCCCATCTGTGGAGGTGGAGTCAACAAAAAAAAAGGAAAAAAAGGCATTACAATTTGTAAATTCGATTGGATCCATGGTTTTGTTGTTAGAAAAAGATGGCTTATGTATATAGGAATCTAAAACTAATGTATGTATTTTCAAATGTTTTAGAAATAATGTGAATTTTAGTTTTAACTAGGACATCAATGGTATGCCTCTCAGAGTAGTTGATAGAGTTAAATATCTAGGTCTGTGGCTAGTTAGTAGTAGTTAGTTGAAGTAGGGGTTTCACATCAACAAAACCTGTGAAAAAATCTAGAAACATGTAAATGTGTTAAAAGTATTAGCCGGGAAGTCATGGGGAGTTCATCCTGTGCATCTGCACACATTCCTCTCATAAGAAGCTGTCTGGACTATGCTAGCTTCATCTGTGGCAGTTGTGCCATATCTTAGTTAAAAAAAATGGATTTTGTACAAAATAGTACCTTATGGGTTTGGGAGGTTTCACACGCAATACTCCGGTTATTACTTTGGTTATCAAAAGTTAGCAGAGCAGCTAACATTTGTATTGCTAAATATACACTAAGTTTGTAATTACTTTTTGAAAGTTACTACAGTAAAATAGCAGACAATATACTGATCAGCAATCCTTGGAAACTTGCTGGTTGTGAACTCAGTGTTATGAATGCGAAAGTTTGTATATAAATTAGTTATTTTTACATGCAAAATTTGAATTAGTGAATAGATTTGACTCGATGGGTAAATAAGAATTTTATAATAAATATTATAAAAACCTTATTTATTCATAGTGTTATCGTGAATTTTCATCATGTGACAATACACTCTGTACAAAATATTAACATTTATTACAAAATATGAATATTAATTATATTATCTATTATGCAATGACAACTTTTTTTATCACATAAATTTACGCACTCAAATTACTGTTAGTATCTAACAGTGTTTTTACAGATGTACTCTATACATAATAATGACTGCATATAATTCACTCTCGTTTACGACGTTCATATATAAACAGTATGTTTATTCAATTATTCTACTATATCATATATATCAATTTCCAGGTACTAATATATATTAGTAACTTAGTAACGCAGTGACGTTAATATTATAAATACTATAAACGCATTGCCGTTACACTATAACGCCATTTGTTATTAGTGAAGCATATTGGAAAAAATCTATCTGTGACTGTCACTTTAACATTTTTACAGAATTCTAAGTGGGTATATGTCTCAACTACAATAGACTGGGCACTGGGGCGTGAAATGTGGCTGTTTAAGTACTGCCCCTTTATTTCATGCACAGTCAGAACTGTATACAAGTAAGGATAAGTGACAATTTCAAATTTATCAGATAATATGATTTGATTACCGGTCTGATTAAAATGTACTGTGCACACATTTGTGATCTTAGCTTTTGATGATTTTGAGCTTTGTGATGTGGGGAACCAAATATAACAAAACACAAAATAACCTAAAATAGTTTACAACTATGACTGTGTTGGCAATGGCTCGAGAGCTTTCTCTTCTTCACACTGAATGTCTTTTTTGACACTTAAATTATGCACAGTTTCACTAAAACCACTTTTCATTAAATTTAACCCCTGATCAAATTCAGAATAGTTACTGAACACATCTGAGTGCTTGAATTGTAAATGTTTCTCTAGACTCGCTTTTTGAACACACCGATAAGAACAATGCGGACACTTAACAGTCTTCTGTCTAGGTTTGTATGGTTTGGTTTCATTTAAATCTAACTTCTCCCCATCTTTTTCATTCAAATGTCTCTGTTTGTGTTTGGTCAAGTTCGTCTTTTGTACGCACCTATAATTACACATATCACAGCTGGAAGGTTTCTGGTCTGTATGAAGATACATATGTTTCACTAAATTGGGCTTCTGCACCGTACTGTAGTCGCAGTAGGGATGCAAAAGGTTTATATACCCAGTGTGTGTTCGCTCGTGAACGACTAAGTTGTTTTTCTGTGCACACCGATACTCGCAATACTGACATCGGAATGGTTTCTGCTTCATATGTACGAGTATGTGTTTGGCAACATTGTTTTTTTGACCAGATTTGTAATCACAGAATGTGCAGGCATAGGGCTTTTCTCCTCTGTGAGTTCGTTCATGGATCTTCAAAATAGCAGGGGACTGACATCTGTATGAACACCGGGTACAGCTGAATTTTCCCATTTTCTCCAAGTCAATAATCTCCCCACATTCACAAGCTTTTACATGTTGTTTGAGGAGGCGTTTAGAAGGAAAATCCTCATTACATTTGTAGCAGGCATATTCCCCCTTGATATTCATTGCTACCTCCTCGTTATTTTATTATGTAGTACTGAACCATTCTCATTTTTCTCTGAGACAATCTCCCACGTTTAAAATCAGTTACCCAGATGTGAATTGTACTCAATGCAGGAGCAGTATTACCTAAAACACTAGCTTTACTTCAATCTGGGTTTCTGTTTTCTCTTTTAAAACGTAAAATATTTTCACCGCACGAATTTTGTTTCTTTCCATTGTCGAGAAAATGTATGGCAGAGAAAGTTCTAGGTCACACAAATTCTATCAGTTCAAATAAATTCAAATTTGGCTTTCCACTTTCGAAAAGATGATAGAATATAATGTAATAAATTTTGTATGCCTATCTTCTTTTAAGTTCGTCGCTTCGGCCAGTTTTCAATCAGCCTGGTAACAGGTCTTAAACATATTATCTCGACATATTGCCCCCTTCCATGACTTCTAACCAAAATGACTGGGATTCGATCTTTAGACTTTAAAGCTCAGAATGCCTCATTGTGGGAGATATTAATGCCCACCATGCTCTCTGCTCGTGTAGAACCGATGGAAGAGGAAGAAATCGTATATAAAACTATGTCAGATTATGATTTCATGTCTGAGCGATGGCTCTCCTACACGCATCAAATGGGTCAACGGCTCCTTGCAAACAACCGGACGCTTCATTCGTGACCACTGACATCGCTACTAACATGTCTTGGTAAACTTCTAAGAAAAGCATGGGTAGTGACCACGTTATGATGAATATTACTTGTGGATATCTTCGTACCAAGTCTCTCACAAAAAAAGGGAATTACAAGGAAGCAAATTGGCAGGAATATAATAAACAGACAGAAGTGTTTGACATCCCAGTGCCTCATAATGTGCAATCTGCGTATAATTTATTTGTGGAAAATATATATAATATTAGCTGAGAAATATATTCCTTGGATCACAAGCTGTGATGACTCTAATTCTAAACTTCAACCTATACATTACTGAAATCTGGTAAGCTGGCAAACAAAGATGTATCATGCTGACCAGTTGATAAGAAATGCCAGTTCCTAATCTATGAAAGATTACTGCACTAGCATCGACCATGAAACATCGGCGTCTGTGATGTGGAGAAAGATGAGATGGGTGAAGGAAGGCCGGTGGCAGCAGGGCTTGCGTAGACCCTTTTAATACCGAAGAACTACTCCGTTCCCTAACTCCATATAGCGTTGCGGAGCCTGAGCTGAGATTTACTGCTGCACCTTTAATTTTAGAAATCTCCATAACATTAGCTGAACAAAATTGTTTAAACAAAAAAATTACAGCACCAGGAATTAATACTATTTCATATTCTATGATTCACAGTCTTTCAATCAAAGCAAAATCAATGTTGTTAATCTAATATTGGTATTGTTCCTGATCAATGGAGAGATGAACAGATTCTTTCCACACCTAAGCAGGAAGGGATCCTAGACTGCTCTGATC
Organism: Eumaeus atala; assembly: GCA_017140195.1. Lineage (NCBI taxonomy): Eukaryota > Metazoa > Arthropoda > Insecta > Lepidoptera > Lycaenidae > Eumaeus > Eumaeus atala. The sequence continues at coordinate 2,041,660 of JAFELO010000028.1, read as the reverse complement.
ACTGCGGCCGATCTCATTAATGTCTTGCTTGTGTAAGATGTTACATTTCATTATCATGGAAAGGTTAGAGTGGTATGTGGAAAGTCGGGGTCTCCTTCCCAGCTCATTTACGGGATGTAGACGCTTTCAAACTTGTTTGGATAACCTAGCCACTTTTACATCTGGTATACAATTAGGATTTGTTAGTAAAAGTTCAACCATTGCCTGTTTTATGGACATTGATAATGCTTATAATAATGTTAATATTCGATGTTTAATTAATATATTGCAGTGTGTGCGCAGGGTATATCATGTATATCAAATACCTTTTGAATTTTTTATCAGATAAGGTGTGGAATATTTCTAAACTATGGCATTAAAGGGGCGCCCCCTTTAATAATACATACTTTTCCGGGATTAGCTCAAGGGGACCCTATAAACACCGCTTCTATTTAATATTGCTACCATGGAGATTGGCAATAATATCAACAATGTTTGTATCTCCCAGCATGCTGACGATTTCGTATTGTATAAAACAGTAGAAAATGGTCGCATATTGGAAACAGTTACTCTCCCTAAATCTGCAATTGGATATATGGTTTTATTATTAGAAAAATTGGCTTGTGTATATCGGAATCTAAAACTAGTGTGTGTATTTTTAAACGTTCTAGAAATAATTTAAATTTAGATATCACTGGCAAGTAGGGGCATCACATCAACGAAACCTGTGAAAAAATCTATAAACGTGTAAATGTTTTAAAAGCTTTGGGAAGTCATGGGGAGTTCACCCTGAACATCTCGGGGACTTTACATTTCTCTCATAAGAAGCCGTCTAGACTATGGTAGCTACATCTATGGTAGTTGCACCACATCTTTATTAAAAAAATTGGATATTCTACAAACTAAGGCCTTGCGAGTTTGTGGAGGTTTCATACGCGTACCGCGTCCGCTTATTGCATTGCAGAGTGAGCTCTCCGTTCCACCTTTATCTATACGGCGCCATTGGCTTGCTAGCTGGCATTTAATTAAAATTTGCTCATCAATTCAATTCATCGCCGCGACTTTAGTAATGTTAACTTTCCTTTGTTGAGAAAACTTAATGTTCGGACCTCGATGTTTATGAGAGCCCTAGGTTAGAAATGTTCTCGCTAAATACTTGGGTGTCATATATGGATGTTAGAGCATGTATTTTGCTTACAGTCGAAGACTTACATGCAACCAAGCGTAAATTGCTAGATTGAGAAATGAAAATACATACTTTGAAAATGTTATCAAATAATTATTCTCGATTTTATAAGATATATACCGATGGGTCTAAATCTGTACAAGGTGTTGGAGCAGCTCTCTTCGATCCTCAGTGCAACGTGTCCTTCAAGTGGAGGCTGCACAGTGCGGCGTGTTTGATGCGAGCCGAGCCGGTCGCGATTAAAGAGGCTCTAAGTTACGCAAACAATCTACTGAACCAGACTGCAGCCGTTGTACTGTCGGGACTCTAGGAGTGCCCCCCAGCACCTTACTAGTTGCGTGTCGGCTCAGAGAGGCATGCCCATTGCATTTGAAGCTATCAAGTTAATCCAGGAGTTCATCCAAAAAAAATAAGCTTATAAAAATTCAATGGATCCCCTCTCATGTTGGCCGTTATAGAAACGAAATGGTGGATAATTATTCAAAAAACTCTGTAATGGATGGTGTTGTCCTAGACTCCAAACACTTTGCCCGTGAAGTTCTTTTATCAAGAAAAAATGTCCAGAAATGTGGGAGTATCACTTTGGTGAACTTAAAAATGTTGGGGTCTGGTACTGAACCATCCCAGGAAAGCTTCTATGAACCCCATGGTGTGACTGCGCCAATCTCTCTAGGGGACTGCTGGTTAATGCATTCAGACTGTGTTCCGGACATGTTCCAACAAATAATTTTTATCATATGATATAAACCCATCACCACATTGTGAAGAGTGTCATATGTTTGAAGACATACTGCATATTCTGTTGGAATGTGTCAGGAATGCAGATCTGAGAAGCAGAGTACTGGGGAGTCTGTTCCTGAGAATGTCGGTGAGGTCAAGTGCTGGCTAGCAGCGGGGCCACTTACAAGCAGTAACTGAACTTAAATTGTACAATTTTGTTGACCAGTTCCTTCATTAAGGGAATTTGATAGCATTCATGAGGCTGACATATCCACCTCAGATGTTCAAAGCATCGTCAAATGTTAGAATTTTAAAAAAATGTGGTGATGATTATAGCCCCATAGATAGAACATTGTCCTTTGAATTGACACGCGGACCCTGTTTTGTTTATTGAATTCCAAATAGTTCCCGAAAAAAAAAACCTAAGTTCAACAAAATGTTGTATCAGTTTGTTTCACTGAGACAAAGTTTGGTCAGAAAAATCTGGGAGGTAACTCTTGCTCATATAATACCGCCACAAAGTGACATCAATGCTTGTTTTATGATGTTTGTGATTAGCCGGTGAGAATGCAATGTATCTGCATGACAAATATAATACAAATGCCCATGGACACCCATGAACATTTGTATTATATCTGGTAGTCATCAAAAGACTTTGATTGTTCGTTTGCCCCACAATATTATAAAAAATATTACCGTTAATGTGGATGGTGATTGAGACAGACATCCTATTTCAACATTTTCTGGGGTACTACTGGTAACATTGTTTAGATTTAGCTCCACATTACTTCTCACTTCCTTGCTTACTTCCTGATGCACACTGGAGTCAATGGAATTTAGTTCACACTTTTGTACACTGAGGACAGGCGAGGTAACAATTTTTGAAATATCTTCTCTCACAACTGCATTTCCTGTAAGTTATAAACATCTACCTTTAAAAGAATACTAATTTTTTCATTCACAATCTGTTATTGAAATTGGATTTACCATTTAAAGTCAAGATGACAATACAATAAACAAAAAAAATAAGAATTAGTAGTTTATTACAACTAATTCCTATTACAACACCATGACAAAACTATGACATGCAACAGATAGTGACAGGCTCATTGTAGACACTAGTAGATTAGAATAGATAGGTTATGTGAGGTTTCATGTCTTTTTTTACATGTGCAAACAAGCAGTTAGGCCCATTTGATGTCTACTGTCAGTACGCCAACAACATCAAGAAATGCAAATGTATAGTCCTCATTCTCTTCTAGCCTCAATTAGTTTATCTAACGCTATCAAATAATATATTATACCTGGCAGATCTGCTAAAGAAGTAGCTTCTACAGAACTTTCTGTAACAGTATCAGTACCACAAGATGTTTGTGTTTTTGTAGCTAAATGTACAGAATTACATGTGCAGTTGAGCAAGCCTGATGAATGACACACTTCACAACTGTTTACCCTTAATGTTACACTTTGTTTATGTATTCTGGAAAAAAAATCATAAATGTTATGTTACAAATATTTAGAATACTACTATTTAATAATTTTAATGAAAGTTATTTTAGTCAAAATTAATTTCAATTTTGAATTAATTTTAACTTCATTAAAATTATTAAATAGTATGATATAACAATGATTCAAATTCAAGTCCAGAATTATTATTTCACCTTACCTAGGCTTATCTTGGTAATTTAGTTTTTGTATATCTACAAGAGTAGTGAGAAGCTTGACAACTTCCAACAAATTTGTACATTGCATTAATTTTCTACGTAATGCAATTGGTTTACATGTTTCAACTGTAAAGAAATGATATAAGGTATAAAATTATAAACAAAGGGATATGAAACTAAATTATAACATTTTGACAAGTTATTAGGAATTTCATTTCATTTCATTTCGTACTTTCTGTATAAACTACAAATGAAATTGAACTGGTTGATAGAACTGAAATTTTATAAGTAGAAAAAAGTAATTCACTCGGGCTTATTTTTCATAGAAACTCATAGAACCACAAAGTCAACTTAAACTACTAAGGAAAGTTGCCTTCGGACTGTTAGATGAGTAACAGATCTATAAACTAACATCTTTAAACTTTATAGCATTTTTGATACTTCATTGTTAATGCTTACCATAAATTTTTACCGCCATAAACTCAGCAAGGATATTTTTTAGTGATGTCATAAATACTCTCCCATATTCATTACTGAATGCATCTAAGTAAGGGCTGGCTTGAAGGAATTCATCATATGCTGTCATCAGATGCTCTTCAGCAAGATATCCTACAAAGTCAAAAAACATTTTTGATACTTAAGCTTTGGAGAAAAACTACGTAATTGTTACAGTATCAAATCCGTTAGAAGACGTTTATAGACTCCCGCCAAATAGCTTACCTAGAACAAGTTTTGCAACTTCTTGCGAAGGAAACGGCGGTATAGCCATACTTCACAAATAATTAGTTAATGCAGAAAGTAACAATTAGATACACTACGTATATAATAATTTTAAAGCCATGTTGCATTAATATTCAAACCAAAACTAAAAACAGTAGCGCATGAAAGACGCAAAAACAGACAGTTTAACTTCTTTTATAATTAAAACTATATTGACAAAAGTTTGGACAATCCGAAATCCTTCTACCTTGTTAATAGTCATGAAAGGTGCCACATACAATTTTAGTTTACTAATTATTCAAAATTACATTACTTTGTAAATAGCTCTGGCTATGATAAACAAAATAAATTATATACATTGTGCGCTTTGATTGTAGGCCTCCTAACCTCCCCACCATTGTTCAAGCCTTGTCGTGACGGTGGGGCTTAGTAGAATGTGGTGAACCCAGGCGAACCGAGGGGGATCTTTGCACCCCTCTTATAAGAAGAGGTGGGTAAATATCAGGAGGTGGAAAAGGTCTCGGTACACCTCTTATAAGAAGAGGAAAAACAGAACAACAGAAGGAGGCGCTTTCGCGCACGGGGCAAGGGGCGAGGATGGGAACCTCACCTTATTACACTGTCCCAAAGTCGGTGGGATTGTCCCATAGTGCGGAGCAGCCCCATAAGTGCAGATAGAACCGGTCCCTTAAGGGGCTGACTAGGCCGTCGAGGTGCCCTGATGATTTGTTGTTCTGGGGCACGTCACCAATGTTGGCACTGATGGTAATCGCGGTGGTTTTTGTGGGTAGTCGGTACAATCGTGTGCCGCGAGTCCCACACACAACTGAACCCCACCCAGAGCCAGTGAAGGCCTCCTAGCCTATGATTAATAAGGACAATGCAGCAAATATTACTTTTAAGTAAATCTAAACTTCTTACATAAACGAGGGAAGTCTTAGCATTACTTAAAACTTTGTGGAACCTATGTTTACTATCTTTTTAAGTAATTATTATCAACATGCAAGCTGTCAGTGAATTAAATGCACAATTCATTTAACAATTGGAAGTATTTTCTATATTATTTCGGTACTGTATCTTGTCGGTTATGACCCATATCTCCAATGAAACAAGTTTTGTGGCGCGGGACATACGAACATTAATAAGTGTTCAAGATGGATAACATAAACTTTAAATGGCAATTGTGAGCACATAAGTCGTTAGTGGGTTTAATTGTTAAACAAAGTTGTTTTTAAGCAAGCTGGTACAACATCTTACGAGTTAAGACAGCTATTGAGTCTAGTTAACTACGCAGACACAAATACAATATATATATATATATATATATATATATATTTTTTTTTTTTTTTCTTACATCCTTATTAAAATAGTTTGATTTGATCGGAGAGAAATAGGAGTAGGACTAGCTTAACATATTTATTGCACGAGGATATACCGCCGATGACACCCCGCCGATGTTTTTAGAAATTGAATAATAAATAGTCACAGAACTCTCGTTGAAAATGCAGAGTGAGAATAAAAACTCTAGTTTCATTAGATATAATTTTTATAGTGTATAGCTGTAATGTTCTATTATTTAATTTATACATATACCATATTATCATAATAATATTATCATTACCTATTATCATAATATAAGGCGAGAGGCCTTGGCCTCCACTCTTATATCATATAATGATATTTTTTGCAAAATGTATAATCGTATGTAACCTTAATGCGGTATTAAATGAATGGCAATAATACCGTATGTGTCAAGTTAATCGTCACTCGTCAGAAATAGTCTCATACGTCAATCGTCATCTTAGATTCCCATTTCTCATTTCTCAGCAATCAGCAAATCAATTTTAGTGTACTTGCATTTGACTTTCCCTGTACTGCGTAATTTGATAATTTAAATTTTTCTTTTTCCACTACGATCTACTTTGCAATAACAAGAGTTAGTTATTCGTTGGTAAATTCATTTTTGTCGATATATACTTCAAAGTGTTTGAAATCATTAAATAATGAGTTCAACTGCATCTGTGGCATTGTTTGCGTGTTCTCGTTGTTTTTCTAGACATCCTTTTGAAGAATTATCGCCTGGAGAGCAACTTTGTAAGGTAAAGCTTGTTGTAAATAGTTACTAAAACTTTTGGCTCAATATTGTCCAGCATTTACTGTTATTATGTTATGACGTCAATATGTGACGCTTTTGTTTTTCAGGAATGCCGCGGCTCTTTTCCCGTTGTGAAGTGTACCTATTGTCGCTCAGAATTTCAACAGACAAGGTCAGTATTACTTGCCAAGTCATGTTATTTGTCTTCTCATGATCACCTTCTTTCAAATAAAATTAATAGGCTTTTAACAATATTTGCCAATTATATACTTGTTTCTAACAAGTGGAAGTAACTCCTTTTAGATAACACAGCCAAAAGCTATAAAATAGTTAGGATTAAGTAAAATATATAAATGGTTTAATTACACACTGATTGTCTTGTTAAATTATGTCAACTATACATTATACATAGTTCCATTAGATTTATTGTCCATCTTGAGTCCCATTTCTATTGTCTAAAGATCCTATAAAATTTCAAATAAAAATAAACACAATTTACTCAGTTGTTTCTTAAGATATATTATTTATAATTGTTTATCATTAAAATAACAGTATCATTGATGGATTTAATGGTTTACAAGTTATTGCTTGGTTCATCCCTATTTATCACTAGCCAGTGACCTGTGATCAGCTTCGACAGGAAAATGATTTAAACTGTTATATTTATCTTTGAGAATTGGATTTTCTTTTCATTTTTAGACGGAGTTAGTATTTGTGTAAAGCAATTCTTCACCCAAGTTATATAAAATAGAACCTTGTACTGTGTTTTTATTACACATAATTTTCATGCCACATTTTAATGTTTAAACCACATGACCAATATATTATGGTTACAGATCATGTTATGCAAATAGTTAATCATTCAAGTAATAATAAATGGAGAAAAAATATAAATGTTTATTTTTATTTCTTTTGTGTTGTTGCAGTAAATCAAATACTTCATCAATATGTAAGAAATGTGAAGCAAATGTGAAGGCCTACGGCAAGCCCACGGCCTGTGAATATTGTAACATCATAGCAGCATTCATTGGTAATAACTATATTTTATTTCTATTGACATATTCACATTACAGAAAATACTTTGAGGTAGTGTTATTGCTCCATTGCAGCTGAAACAGACTGGTACAACTGGGCAAGATCTCTTACTGTAAGATATTGGACTACAGTGATGGCTATATGATTAACTATTGCCTATTGTGAGACTTGTAAAAATTTGTAATGAAAATAATACTACCATTCTTACTTTATAAGGGAGTAGATAGGAGGACAGTGTTTTGATGAGGGCCATATATATTTGTACAGTTGTGTTGCCTATTCCTTTGCCTCCAATGAGCCCTTGGAAACTCACAAACCTAAAGAAATGTAACAGCATACTGCATAGCCACTATTAGCCAATATCATGAGCGAGAGATATCTCAGTCATGCCGGCCCAATTTGGTTACAATGCAGCATGGCATTATCTCCATAAAGTATAATCTTATTATATTACTAATATCTTGCAATAAATAATTATACATCATCAGGAAAATATGAAAGATATGTAGATTGGGAAACACTAGTATAGCATAAGCCACATGGGGAAGTTTAAAGGTGCCTTATCCATAAGCCATATGGGGAAGTTTAAAGGTGCCTCATCACTTATAGTATATAACACCACCTTGTTTATAAATTTGCTGTCCTCAGTTATATTTAATTTATCTTAATGTAGGTAACAAATGTCAGCGTTGTACAAATTCCGAACGTAAGTTTGGACCTGCAGTAACCTGCGAGCAATGTAAGCAGCGTTGTGCATTTCATAGAAGTGACGATAAGAAGGTAAGTAAATATGAATTGGCAACATAAAAACAAACACATTATAAGTAGTAGCAAAAATGGAGGTAAAACAATGTTGTAACAAAAAGGTATCCTAGTGGCTCCAAATTCTTCTCTCAAGAAGTATTTCTACTAGAGTATTAGTTGTTAGCCCCTCTTATTAAGCAGTATATTATTTAAAAGTATGGTAACATTACCAAGTTGTTAATATGTAATATTATTTATAAAATGCTATAGAGGAGGATGATCTTGATTTTTCCAGTTAGGGCCTTTGATTAATTACATAATCGTCTAGGGGAGAAGTGTCATAAAATCTACATATCAAACCAACTCTAATGTTATATGTGATTTATGTCATACTGGGAGTATTGCTGCTCAAAAATATTTGTTGTTTTGAAAACCAAACTTGAATTTTACTTTTTCTTTGGTTGGATAAATGTTAAGTACCATTACATAGGGTAGGGCCACTCCCTGGTGTGAGTAATTAATAAATCGCCCCTTAGCACAATGGGAAAAGTAACTGCACCTATAACATATACATTCACTAACATGGAGTGATGGCTATAGTGTCATGTTTCAAGCAGTTTGTGATAGTCAGGGTGGCCTTTGAGAATGAATGGGCAACACAACGACAAAATTTTCGGTTATGACTATATATATGTATATAAACCAACTACAGTACGATATAATTAAACCAGAGACAGTAATAAATGAAAAAAAACTTGAAATTATGTCATTTTAATATACCTAGTGTTGGCATAAATATTGAAACAGAGCAAAAAAACTATTTTTTAATTGCAAATAACATTTTTTACTTTTACAGTGTGTTACTTTTGATTCACAAATATAAAACATAAAAAGCTTATTGGAAGCTTTCACCATTGGCTGCAATACAGCCCCTTAAACGTTGAGGCCAGTTACCAATGGAAGCATGCACTTTTTCCATTGGGAAGTTCTTCATTACCAACCGTATGGATTGTTTTAGAGCACTAATTTTGCGTTACCAGCAAGCTGTATTCCCTAAAACTGGCCATAAATCATAATACAGCTGATTAAGGTCGAGACAAGGCTAGCCTTTAGCTCAGATATCAAGTCCGGAAAGTCCGTTCGTTTTAACCAAAATACCCAATTTTCCCCATCGAACTTCATGATCTGATCCCGTGTCTAGTCAAGAATGTCCGTAAGAATGGTATATTATTACACTTGTGTCGGTGTTTTGATATCTTTTTCACAAAAATATGGCTCAGTCGCTCCTTCATAGCTAAAACACCTCACCAAACCATCACTGAAGTCGGATAATGCCCTCGTTGCACTCTGTCGACTAATTGGGAAGATTCCTTGGAGTGTTGAGCATATGTAGTGGTAATTTTGTTTGTTAATATGTTGCAGGATATTAAACAATATCTCATCCGTAAACACAATTTTTCTGTGACCTCGCTTTGCGTACCGCTTCAGTAGTTGTTTCGATTTTACCACCCTATTCTCTTAAATTACACGCCATGGTTCTAGGTGCTATCTTCGTTGCCCGAAATAATTTATTTTGCTTTCGGACAGGATTTCTTCGAATTCTTTCTCTTAGTGCTTTGACCACCTCTTTTGTACGAACACGGCACGACGGCCAGACCTTGCTCTGTCACAAACAGAGGTAGTCTCATTGTACATTTTATTAGCCCGGTAAACACAAACATTTGACTAATACCAAGTGTATGGAGTTTTAAAAATTGCATTTGCCTCCTTACCTGCTTTGTGTAGTCTCACCACAGCGATTCTGTTCCTTCCACTACCCCACTCCATCTAAAAATAAAAAAAAATGTATAAACGCCAAAGTGAAAAAAACACAACGAACAATCGAATAAACATGAGAGATTCTAAATTCAGATGTATTTTTTTATTGTAACTATATTTGTGGCCAGACTAAGAGCTTGTTCAGATTGCGCCAACTACGCGCGAGTAAATACGCGCGTATACACTCGCACGTAACCGAAATGTACGGCATTCATATCAAGCGTTTACATATTACGCGCGAGTGTTATTTTTGGCGCGTTGTTCGCGCGTGTTGCGCGCGAGTCCAGATACTCTGCGCGCCATGTTGCGGTCATTCGTCGCGCGAATGAAAAGACGAGTGGACGTATTCAAGGTCGCAGCTGTGAAATGGAGCAAGAAAATTTCGATGTTGAGTTATTTATCGACCAAATTGAAAAGCGACCATCAATATGGGATATGAGTTCACCAGATTACTCAAATAGAATTTTGAAAAGATATGCATGGAAAGAATTAAAAAGAAGAACAAGATATTGATCTATTGTAAAGATGGCGATTCAGAAGAGGAAAAGAAAACACTGGGTAAGTTTAATTAAATTTAATAACACTATTACAGAATGAAATATTTTTTTGTTGCCAAGGTATTTGACCTTCTTTCATAAAATAATCAGTAAATGTGTATTGTATTGAGGTGTCTTGTACCTCGTCGTTTTGTTGTGCGATGTAAACTATTTAATGTTTGAAATAAAGCCTGATCAAATCTAAAACCATCTCTCAGTCTGACATAAATTAAGCAAGCTTTCAATATATCCTGCGCATAATCGATATTGACATTGAGTGGTCTGTGAAATTAAAATTAAAATCTGTGAAAAAATTATTATAATAAATTCTCCATTTGTTTGTCATTATTCCAAAACAACACTCAATGGCGATACATTGAGTAGCTCTAGACAAGCGGTAATTAAAAATTTTTTTCGTCTGTGTTAATTTTTTACCGCAGTAAGGTCTCATTATATTCTCCGAGAGACTGAATGCCTCATCACCAACAATGACAAGGTATGCGCTGGGGTCGAACTGCTGATTTTGGCTCAGGTATATTCAATGTTTTGTCGAGTAATTTTTTTGTAGAGCGTTGAGTTTTTGAAAATTGTGGGGCTTTTCCCATACGATCCGATATCTATTGATATGTAACAATAGTTTGCATCACACATAGCCAATAGAGCAGTAGCGTAAAAATTCTTGTAATTATAATGAAGTGATCCTGAATCTAAAGGTTTTATAATTCTGATTTGCTTTCCATCTACAGCTCCAATACAGTTTGGAAAGTTCGTATACTTTTCAAACCCCTCTGCAATTTGTTCCTATTTTTCTCTTGTTGGTTCTATCATACCGATATCTTTCAACTTCATCCACAATACTTGGAGAGTTTTTTTGCACAGCATAGAGTACAGTTGATTTGCCCAATCTATATGCTTAGTGGAGCTCTGCAAAATTGCAACCGCTTGCTAAGTACCTGTAATAAAATGTTATAAAATTAAAACTTTAACTTAAAATTACATTACACACATACATTATTGGGTGCAAACTGCATCGCCCACGACACCCGGGATGTTTTGCTGTAAAGCTATTCTATACTTCCAGCTCTTCATCGCCTATTTAACCTATTTTAAATAATATATGTTTAAACATTTTCAGGATTATCACTTCAAAGGATATTGAAAGGTCTTCGTGATACTTATGTCCGAGAATTGAAGAAGATGAAGAATTCTCCATTAGGATCTGGCCTTTGGAAAAGTAAATATCTTTACTCTCAAAGACTGATGTTTTTTGAAAGTTCCGTAAGCAATAAACCATCACATAGTAATTAATATAGCATCACATAACGACGTATTTGAAGATAGAAATAATGCAGATGATATAATGAAGCCTCCTAGTGTAAACCGGAAAAGAAAATATTTAAGTGGAGCGGATGCAGAATTTCTTAATGTAATCAAACAACAAATTGCTCCACATACAAATTACCAATCGCATATTTATTCCAACATTGAACACGATGATGATAAGTTGTTCTGCTTGTCTTTGAATAAAGAGCTTTTGAAAGTTGGAGAAGCCAATCGCATTGGTTTGAAAATTCAATAGATGTCATGCTGTCAGCAACAAAATCAAACAATTTCCTGGCGCTACAACACTCCTCTTCGCAACCGTCTTATCAACAATTAGAACCGACACGGAGAACAACACCCGAATATGATCCGACACATCCATCCATGACACCCATAGTACTACTACTTCGATTATTAACTCCCAAGAGGGATGCTCCACAGAAAATAATCCAGCAGATGCATATTCACCCTCTTCTATAGCGTCGCCAGAATGAGATTACTTAGACCTTTTCCCTAACACATAATAATTTGTTTGTACTTTAATTTTTTTTAAATAAACGAACATTTTATTACCAGTAGGTATGTATTTTTATTGTACGATAATATACCACCGATGTGCCATAGGTCAGGTTAGCATTAAAGAAGTGTTAGCCCTTCGTAGTGGTCACAAAAATAAGTAAAAAAATTAATTAATAAATTTAACAAAATTACCAACCTTAAAGTGATCACAAGTGTTTTTTCAGTCGTAACAGTGTCTAATCACATAATTTTCACACTTTCTTTTACTATGTTCACAGTCTTTTACTATGTTCAGTAATTCATCAAATGATTCGATTGACATACGGAAGTAGTTGAAAAAAGTTTCCTTGTCCTGTCTCTTTTTTGGGTACAACGTAATGGACATACTGTGTGTCATCCTATCTCGGAGAGAGACAGTAAGATTTAGTATATTAATGTATAGGTGTGAGAGGGAGAGGCCCGAGACACACTTTCTTTCTCTTACAGCCTCACGTTTTGTATAACTAAAGAAGTTTTACTTCGGTCGTGTGATCTGAAACACATTGTTTTTATAATTTTTCATTTGTTATTTTTAAACTACATCGATGTGCAGTCTTTGACATTTTCGCTTATTGATCATCAACGTAACAATTTCACTTTTACCCCACGAAAAGAAAATATAAATTAATTGCACCTTAGTATTATTTAAGAACCTTAGTATTTGTGGCCAGAGTAACTTGGTATATGTTAAATTTTAGTAGAATGTGCTGCGCTATATTATAAAAGTGTTTCTTAGGTGGATGGAAAGCTGCTGTGCTGGCTCTGTACCCAGTCGCTGAAGCGGGCCCTGGCAAGGACAAAGCAACACTTATCCTCCGTGGATAAACATAAACACAGGGGGCACAAGTCAGTTGCATGATATTTCTACATTTATCAGACTATTGGAAGTAAAAAATTCTTCGCGTTGAGAATTTTTTGGCTGAACAAAATCGTGGAACTCGCGTCATGTCACGTTACGCATATTGACCGAATACTTTTTATTGCAAATGCAGTTTGAAGTCATCACTACCGTCCACGTAACTGCATCTACCCTTTTATCGCCACCCATTTACCCAACGCTGCCACTCCTCTGTCTCCAGGATGGACATCGGCCTTCATTATTGTAACCCTACCATTACTAAACCTTTACAAAATTTCGTCTACAATTTTCTGGTGCACTATGAAATGATAAGATACCATAATGCATTGCAGTCCAATCTAGCGGGCGCGACCGGGAAGGTACTTCACTCACATGAAACTGCCGCAAAATGGCTGCAGTGTGGGCGCCTTTTGTACGGTTGTGAGTTTCCGGTGGTCCATTAGTGGGAAGCACGGCAACATGTATGCATAATAAGATGAAGTCTATGGACTTTGGTACTAATCAAAATGCACCCCATTGCTTTTTATAATAAGTAAATGCCAACAGGTCTAAAAGCAGCCACAAGGATAAACACAAATCTGACATGATGAAATCTATGAATTCAAACGATCTGAATGATTCTCAACCTATGGAAAAGAAGTCGAAATTGAATCCCTTACAAGGTTGGTATAGCATATATGAGAAAGTAATTTTAACGTTACAATCATACATTTGCCTATTTTAACTACATTTTTTTAGATACTAGTTGCTACTACTATAGACTGAGCAACTTATGTGTGCAACAAAGAATTATTTATTGTTTTATTCATAATTTAGCAAAATTTTGAAGGATAAAATTAAATAACAATTTGGAATTACTGCAAGTAGTTTTATTAATAAACTAATGTTGCAATTGCGAATATATTTTTATTTTGTAAACTGTTATTGTCAGGCTATGCAATTATCTAGAGTTATAATTTGGCTGTATTGGTTAAAAAGGAGCTATAATTTTCATAAGGTGCATAAAAGAAGGTGAAAAGTTATCACTCACTCAGTCACACAAAGAACAAAACGTGTCACACATTACGTGCTGCGAAAACTTCGCTTACACCTTAAATCTTATTCCGCTTAAATCTTAGTAATGAATAACATTGATCTTCTTTCAGGTGAGCTCATAGACCCGAACAGCTCGGATCACGTGGTAGCGATGACCCAGCTGAAAGAGACTATCGCCAGTCTGCAGAAGAAGGTACAGCAGAAGGATATGGAGCTACTGTCCAAAGATAAACTGGTATGTGAGACATGTTTTAATTTTTTTTAATATCGTTATTATTCGTTATTAACAATAAACAGTAACATTTTATCGTGTCCATTAAAACATTGTCCTTACATATTCAATCACCTATCTTTTTTTTTGTTCACTCGGGGAAACGCCTTTACTCACCGTCAACGGCCGTAGGTGTAGTCCAGTGGTGTGTGAGGCTCGCGGCACATTCAGTGCCAATACTAAAACTCGCGAGTGCCAGCATTGCCTTGGAGAGGTGCCCAGAACTATAAGTCATCAGGACTCCTCGACGGCTCTAATCAGTTTCCTAAGGGATCGACCCCACGTCCACAGAGGGGTTGTCTCGCACCACTGGACAACCTCACCAAACTTGGGACGGACCTTGGCTTGGCTTGGCTTGGACGGGGTAAAAAGAGCATCCCCACCGGCTTAATTGTCATCGCCCTAGGTATCTCGGTTGACCCTAGGCTACTGAGCCTCACCGCCACGATAAAACACCATGGTGGCGATATTCCATCATCCTATGTTAAATAAATTCAGAATATTATAAAAATGGCATACCAAATTAAAGAATAACAATATATATATTTTATATAGGCTATTTGTTATGTAAGGTAGTAGATTATGTATTTAGTGTAGAATAAATGTATGTACTTCAGATAACTGAACTGAAAGCGCAGCATCACAACGACACGACGGACTTGCGGACTGAGATAAGGAACAAGGAACGTCTGAACGAGACCAAATTCAACTTGATGAACACAAAAATACAGAACCTGCTCAAGGAGGTGGCAACCCTGAGCAAGTCCGCTAAGAAGAACAACAAGATCACCAAGTCGGCGCTTGCCAACGCCAACGAGAATAGCGGCAGCGGCACCGACAGCCCTAGCACCAACTAGAACAATCATATAATTATGTCACATTAGAGATGTGCTTACTAGTCTACAATTCAGAATAACTCCCCAATCTCATTGTAGGCGACTCTCCGGCAGACCGCCGAATATCCGACTACTTAACAATAAAGAAACATTTTTTAGATGGTATTTTTTAAATGAACGTTTAATTTAGCGAAAACGATATTTTCAGCACAAAAACAATGGAAATTAAAGATTCATTAGGCGACGTTTGTTGATAAAACGCTGCTTGGCAGCAGATTTTTACTGATGACTGTTATATATGAGATATAGTCTCGTTGGCTTCTTCAAGCTGACTAATTGTGTATTTTCACTACCATCTTACTAGCTAGTCGGCCTCTTCATAACCAACTAATTGGCGAGAGTAGGCACATCTCTATTTATTATTAAGTTTAAGTGATAACAAAACCCTGGAATATATTTCCTTATTATTTTTTTACCCTACAAGTAACTTCATTTGTAGTTTTTCTTTATAATCGTAAGTAGTGTTCAATTTCATTGTTTAATTTATGATAAGCGTTGAACAATCGATTAGATAATCCAGTATTTATTGATACGGGTTTGGAGCAATCAAAGACATGTTCTCTACAACTGATAATCTTTTACATATTCCATTTCTTGTGCTACTTTCAGTCTTAATGAGTATGTGGTTTATATTTATTTTTATTGATTGACATTGTGTATCTGTGACTTCTCGCGTGTGTGTGCATAAGAGATTATTAATTTATTTTGTATCTGTGGCTAAGACTTAATTGAAAGATCATATCAAATTTAGTTGTAGTTTAAAATCGCCTCGAGATTTGCTGTATTGTGATTGTGAATACATTCTTTGTGATCGTAAGGATTTTTTTCTGTTCTCTTAGACCTTTATATTACCATTATTTTTATACTCTTTATATATTTTACTTTGTTCCATGTGTAAGAATCAAACGAATAAAGTATTTTAGGGAATTTATTGTTTGATGGCGCGACGTCTTATCGACACAGGTATACAGCGCCGTAGCAAGTTTCGAATTAACGAACAAAAATGCAAATAAACAAATACAAAATGAATCGTGTGATTATTTCGCCATTTCCTAACGGCTACCTGCTAACTACTTGTGTTGTAGGTCTCAATTCTTGACTATGCAAGTATCACCTGACGGCCGTTTTTAATATTCTATCTATGGAAACCTACTGATATTGAAATAGATAGAATATTGAAAAAAAACTAAATGCTTTTATTTGAAGTTTTAATTTTAAGTTTTTGTTTCTCTGACAAAAATATATCTTATTTTTTGTTGTGCTATTAAAATATTGAAAAAAAAAACGAAAAATCCCGACTGCAAACTGAAAGATAGAAGCAAGGCTTCTGCACTCTGACCCCATTACTTTTAAGTATATTTTTGCCAATATTTCAAATGTGCACAGACTGTAGAAGTCTTGTTTTCGTCTTTTCACTTAGCACTATGGTTTAATGTTCCTTATATTTTTTTATTTATCTTTGTTTTGCTGTACTAAAATTACTGCTTATTTAACTACAGCTGGCATTGGAATTGACATTTAAAACTACGTCATGATACTCTACTCGGTGAGCAGCCCCCAAAATTTCGAAATTGATTCTCGTATATTGTTGTGCATTTATTTTTGATTGTTCGTTAAAAATAATCAATTGTTCTTAATTTACTAATGTAGTAAAAATGTATTAAAAATGTACCCCCAAGTTAACCCTATTTCGGATTTTTCATAAATTAATGTTAATTTTAGATTGTAAGTATCCGATACCTTTGTTCACACATAAGTAGCGTTTTTACACATAAGTAGTAAGGTATCGCGTAATGATGCGAACGAGCGGTCTAAGACTTTTCAAGCTGTTTAATACGGTAAGTGGGTAGTACAAAATATGTTTTTTTCTCGATACCTTTCTTTTTTGTGACGAAGGGGAATGCATTTACGCATGACACCTGGGAGCCCGGGTAGACCCCCAGACCTATGTTGGACTCTGCAATTGGGTAGCGATACCAACTAAACCCCTACGGGAGCCTTCAGACGATATGAATAGAGGGTCCCGGACCTGCAGGCAACAGAACCCCTCCAGCGACAGGCTGGCCTCGGCGAAAAGGCCAGACTTCACCTCCTCGGCGACTTTCCGGCTACGCTATGACAGTCCCCACGACGCTGTGTCTTGATGAAAGGGACCGGGTTCCCATCATTCGTCGTGGGCGAGGGGAGGCCGCGTCGGCAGCCTCCTCTCTCTCCCGCTCGTCGGCTTCCTTCCGGGACATGACGGTCTCGCAGAAGGAAGCCATTGCTTGGTAGGACTCTTCGCTGCCGAGCATCGCGACGATGATGCTCGATTTTGGCAAGTCCCCTCCGACAACTGATGTCAGTACGTGACGCAACGCCGCCCATCTCGGGCACACTTCGAGGGTGTGCTGGGCCGAGTTCCCCGCCGCGTCACAATCGTGGCATCGAGTCGTCGGCTCCCTGTACTTTTCTCGATATCTACATTAGTATCTAACAACCCCGTCTTGCCATAAATATTGTAACAAAGAAAAAAAATATTTTATTAATTGTAAGTAACATTAATGGGGCTGTGTGGGTAGCCTTAGAGTATTCTTAGGCCGCCCCCACACAGCCCCGTTGAGAGCGAGGTTATCCGCACCCTAACTACTACTAACACTAGTCTCTTAACAACATAGAGGCTTCAACGAGCTGGTTGTTTGGTGTCCCGTCTGTTTCATAGTGACAGTGAAATAGACGGGAGCATCGGACGGCGCTCGCGCCGAGTGATGGCGGTACCATCAATCGGATCGGCGACAGGCAGCAATGGCGCCGGTCCTAAACCTAATCTGCGATTGCCAGTGCGCCTGCTCAGAGTGGCAATTATGAGCATTAACCTTCTATGGACGACTAGGGAAGAATTCGGCCCCTAGTTCCCGGTCGCTCTACTAGTACTGGCCACGGTAACGGTGGAACAAGGGGTCCTAACAAGGAATCTCCGGGCTACATATCGCTACCACCGACTTGACCTGGCTACGTACAACGGACGAACACTTAGACTAGATAACCACTTGGTTGAGCTGGAGGTGAAACTGGGAAACATCCGATGGCATGTTCTGGGGCTATGCGAAGTCCGAAGAGAAGGCGAGGACACCATAACTGCGGAGTGATGGTGTAGTGGAATAGGTGACCCGATGGCAGCATCGGGTCACCTAATCCACTTCAAGGAACACTCCATCACAAGGCGGCGTAGGATTCCTCGTAAATAAATCCCTCGTAGGCAACATCGTCGAAATCTCTAGTGTGTCGGCTAGGGTGTCGTATCCCGTACTTAAACTCAATAAGACGTATAGTTTTAAAGTGATACAAGTATATGCACCAACCTCGACACATTCAGATGACGACGCGGAGACAACCTACGAGGATGTCTCAAAGACCTTACATAACACCTGTAGGGCCCACTTTAATGTTATTATGGGAGAGTTTAATGCCAAGGTGGGAGTACGAAATGGTGTCGAATCGAGTCTGCGACCACATGGAGTCGGAAGTCGTAATCGCAGGGGGCAAATGCTGGTAAATTTCCTCGAGAAAGAGGGCCTCTTAAAGAATTTCTATTTTAAGAAGTAGCCCCATAGGAAGTGGACATGCCAGAGCCCCGATACTGTGACAAGGAACGAGATTGACTTTATTATGACGGACCGAAAGCATATATTTAGGGATATCGGAAGTGATCACCGATTGGTCAGAGGCTCTCTGAATATAGGCTGTGGAAATAAAAAACTGGTTCGATGACCCAGATATGTCGGAAACTACAATGGAAATTGACGAGGCCATAAGTGGCGAGATTGATTGCATGCGGGACGTGGGTGAAGGATATCGTAGGAGTAAGTATACGAACAGGAAAGCTAAAATCTCAGATGAGATGCTGGGACTTATGAGGGAACGGAGAGCACACGAGGACGTTACGTCTGCCGATGACACCGAGACCTTCACAGCTCAAATACGGGTTACCGAAATCACGGGTTACCGAATCGAGCAGAATAGAGGGTCGAAGGTTTTTGTGGAAAAGCTTGGAAGAAATCGTCTGACAAAGGTTAGGACTGATTCTGGGGTTATCGTTTCTTCTAAGCTTGGGATATTCTCTGAGATCGAAGCTTTCTATAGCAAGTTGTATACGTCACACGCTCCTCATCCCGATATCCTAAACAACGATCCGTGTGCAAGCCTAATACAACATTTCTCAGGAGATCTGCCGGACGTCAGTATGAGTGAGATTATTGTAGTTCTTGCGCAGCTTAAAGGGCCAAGGCATGGCTTGGAAGTAACGTCGTAGTTTACGGAAACGAGCCCGGGTTCGAATCCGTAAGTCGAGAGCTTAGATTTATAGTAATAAAATAACGCGACTTTAGAGAGCTCTAATAATTAATAAATTAAGAATACGGCTTTTGCCGATTTGTAGCG
>JAFELO010000028.1:1981152-2021699 GCA_017140195.1 Eumaeus atala | reverse complement strand
AACTGTTGAGGCTGGACTAGCGCCGCCAACCAGTATTAGGTCTCTCCGAAAAAGAAAAAAAGTTTTGTTTTTTGAGAAGGGTGACAAATCACTTCTTCAAAATTACAGCCCGATTTCACTTCATGGCCATATTTACAACTTGTTCTCAAGAGTCTTGATGAATCGCCTCACCTCAAAGCTTGACGAATTCCAGTCACAGGAGTAGGCTGAGGTTCGCAGAGGATTTAGCACCATGGAGCACATTTTCACCATAAGGGGAGTTGTACAAAAGACACATGAGTACAATCAGCCGCTGTGCCTTGCCTTTGTGGACTATGAGAAAGCTTTTGATTTGTCGAAACCTGGGTTGTTCTGGAAGCTTTACACCGATGTTAGGTCAATTGGCGATGCGTCGAAGTACTGAGCGCATTGTATGACGCTGCTTTTATGTCCGTTCTGATTCCGGGAGGTTAAACAAGGCCAATGCAATCCAGAAAGGGGGATGTTATTTCCCCCAAACTGTTAACTAAAGCCTTTGCGGACGTCTTTAAACCTTTAAACTGGGCAGAATGCGGCATAAATATTAACGGCGTGTGCCTCTCATATTTTCGTTCGCCGAATCGTTGGAGAGTTTGCAGGAAATGTTGCACAGCCTAAATGAATCCTCCCAACGTATTGGCCTTAGGTTGAACTTGGACAAGACAAAGGTCATATTCAACGAACACGTTCCCCCTGGGCCTGTCTACATCGATGGTGCTATTCTCGAAGTCGTGGACGAATACGTCTACCTAGGGCAACTATTATAATTAGGTAGATATAACTTCGAGGAGGAAGGCGATAGAAGGATTCAGTTATGTTGGGCAGCATTCCCGAAACTTCTTCACATTCTCACGTTGCCTATACCGCAGTATTTGAAGACAAAAGTTTTCAATCAATGCGCAGAAGGAGGCCATCGCCTACCAGGCCCTGTTACTCTCGAGCATTAAGCAGATCACCCTCTAGAATGAGAGGTCAGTCAGCACAAGGTGTCTCATATCGTATCGTGTTAAGAAATAATATCGCCTAAATCGTCTAATGTCGTTCTCGGCACTCATTTAATCGAATAGTAAAATTACAGGTGGAATCATTTCATGACGGATATTTTCTTTCATATGCATCGGTGAAGTTGGTTTATTTGCGTAAACTTTATATTTAAGATAACCCCATAGGAAAAAGCCCATAAGGGATAAATCTGGATTATGTGGAGGCCAATTTATGTCACCAATTCGGGAGTTCAATTTGTCTGAGAAAATTTCACAAACACGTGGCAGACATAGACGTGTGTGAAATTGCTCCGTCCTGTTGGATCCCTGTTCTTTAGTTATAGCCAGGTAAGATTTGCCGTTCAGATACCAAAAGGTAGCCTAACATCTCCCCATAACTCTCTGAATTCACAGTAACTGCACGCCTCCTTTCGTCTTCAAAAAGTAAGGGCCGATCATTCCACGTACCGACGTGCAACACTGAATACTGTAAAATTTTGTACGCACTACGAGAAACGCTCCATAGCGACTGAAACCTGAATTCCCAAGAGCCAGGCTACCGATAGACAAACCCCCGCGCCCCTCAGATATGTTACGTTCCCACAGTAAGCTAAATAAGTATAAAATTTCTTTTGAGACTCCCTGTATATGTATACGCAAATATTACAATTCCGTATTGATATTTAACGCACGTTTTAAACATAAATCGATCTAACACGCTGTCTATCTCTCGTCTTAGTTCTCACATTGTTTGTGCTCGTCACAATCTTATTTTACAAACAGTACTGACGTTACACGTATTGTGAGTTGTAGGTATTTATGTACAATAGCGAAAATAACACGTAAATCTTCATTCTGAATAGTTGTTTCGTCTGTTTGTACCATGTATTGTACCTAGCCAACTAGTCCATTGTGTGTAGTCACGGGATGCGTGTTCGACTAGTATAGAAGTAAGAATTAAAAAAATATTTCTAAACTCCTATCCATCCATAGAGATAATGTAGAGGGAGGCCCTATACCCGCCAATGACGGCGAGTGTCCGTGTTGGTTAATAGAGAAGAAAGATGAGAATGAATTAATATATTTGTCTATCTAATCTGGCATGCGCATTGCGCAGAGAGAAATGAATGAAATGGTGTCACACTTGCTGTCCCTTCTCAGTTTTCTATCTATGTTATCCTTATAGTAGTACCTTACGATTATTCTTTGGTGATACGAAGTAATTTTTATGTCATTTCAGAATCCAAGTTATAATCTATAAGCTTCGTGTTCACAAGGGGTATCTTCATAAGGGATAGTTAATATCGCGATATGTCGCGGGACTTTCCAGCTACACGTAAATTATTGTTTCGCGAGATGTCTCGAGACATCTATTAGCCTAACAAAGTACCAGTTACCTTTGTTGACGGCGTTTGAGCGGCGATTAGCCTCTAGTTCTATGATTAATTATAAAAAAAATAGCCTCTAGTCGTATGATTAATGATAAAAATAAAAAGGGAACATCACGCTTTTTACAGAAAACATAGAAATAAAAACGTTGGCACTTTATTATTAATTGACTAGTTAATTGAAATTGCAATAGTAACCAGTGAAACCGGTACAAGTAAAACCAGTAGCAGAGTAATATGATTAGATTATGTTACCGTGCCAGTTATTTCATTCCCACGTGTCATCTACATTGAATTATTACCATTTAATAAAACTACCATTAGGGATTTTATCGCGGTATATTAATAACTTAACTTGTCTGACATCATAATGGTCCACCTGTGACCGTGTAAGGCGAGGTTATAAAATCCGTAAAATCAGTTTTATTGTAATGAGTAACTTTCGCGTAAACTTAGGATATTTGAAATATCACATTACCTAATTAATTTTAGGGGCGCGTGGGCCGACGGGGGTTATTGATAAGTATCCGAAACGACCAAGAATAACTTTAATAATCTATTTAAAACAATTTTATTTCATGAAAATCTTCGACCACCTAACCATTTCTTGAGATTCGAGAATAGGTGGAAGTCGCACGGGGCCAGATCTGGGGAATAGGGGGATGCGGTAACAATTCGAACCGCAATTCATGGAGTTTGGCAACTGCAACTGACGTGTGCACCGGTAATACACGAGGCCTTTTTTCGGATTTCTTCATAAAATTTTTGCAGCAAGCTTGCTTAATACTCTCCATTTATTGTTTTTCCTCTTTGTAAATAATCCACTAAAATAAACTCTCGAGCATCCCAAAAAACAGTTGCCACCACTTTGCCGGCCGACAAAACCGGTTTTGCTTTCTTCGGCGCAGGTTTTCCGCTCAGTCCACAGCTTAGATTGTTCTCTTGTTTCAGGAGTATAATGATGTATCCATGTTTCATCATCTGTTATACAACGCCGTAAAAACTCGCGCGCAATGCGTTTTCATTAGGAAATGTTGATGTTAAATGTTAAAAACACATTCAGAGGAAATGCTTACCATCCCTACTATCTGCCGTAAATTTAGGCGCTGATCATTCAAAACGATTTTTTGAACCTTTTTGATCATGTCCGGATTCGTGATTTCATCTGGATGGTCTGACCTGTTGGCGTCTTCGCAGCTCTGTCTCCCACGTTTAAAATCAATTACCCAGGTGTGAATTGTACTCAATGCAGGAGCAGTATTACCTAAGACAATGTCTAGCTTTACTTCAATCTGGGTTGCTGTTTTCCCTTTTAAAACGTAAAACTTTTTCACGGCACGAATTTCGTTTCTTTCCATTGTCGAGAAAATTTATGGCAGAGAAAGTTCTAGGTAGGGGATACAAATTCTATCAGTTCGAATAAATTCAAATTTGATGTTCTGTTTTCGAAGAGATTATAGAATAATAAATTTTGCTACCCTATATTTTTTTAAGTTCGTTATTTCGTAATCATACTCCAAGATATTTTTCAATATTTTAATTCTTTTTATTGTTGTCCAGCAATAGACCGATAAGGGTGCATAATAATAACATAATTATATTAAATATTCAGCACCATGAAATGGCATATGGGAACCTTTTAAGTCAGTCATCTGGACCATCAGCGTTATCCGTAAGTACCTAAGACATATTAATTTTACTCGGAGACTATGGACAACCTTTGCTTCAAATCTGAAAGCTGTACCTAACTATTTAATGAACCGCTACAATATAACAATAAAATAATCAAAGATACTACAATATGATATGTAAGCGTTTGGTGGACTAGTACCGGTATTATTCATTACCGTTTTCTCAATTCTGGCCAGACTATTACAGCTGATGTCTATTGTCAGCAATTACAAACCATGGTGGAAAACCAAGCGGCTGAAAAACCTAGTCTGGTCAATCGCTCCACGCCACTGCTGCTTCACGACAACGCTAGACCACACACTGCGCAACTGACGGATACCAAATTAGAAGAGCTTCAATTGGCTTCCCTGCTCCCCGGACCTTGATCCAACAGATTACCATTTTTTTTAAACTATGCAAGATTGTAAGGGAAAATATTCAACTCCGACGGGGCAGTCCAAATCGCCTTCAAAAATTTTTTTATGGTTCCTGTCCGGCTGATTTTTTTAGTAATAGGATCAATGAATCATATGAGATGGCAAAACTGCATAGAAAACAATTGTTCGTAATTTGATTAATTAAATATATTATATTAAAAAAATATTCGACTTTTAGTTCCTCCCATATAAAACGCCAATTTCATATGTTGGAACCTAATACCTACCTTAAGGTAATGCCAATGTGGGTCATCTTCACTGGCCTGGGGAGGCCTGCGAGGATTACGGGTATCGAGGCGAACCTCATGACCCAACTGTCCCCTCGGTGATGAGGGCAACTCACTGGTGTTAGTGGGTTGTTGCGCACCGAGGTGCGGAGGCCGTACGGCCTGAATTGGGATGCGATCGCGGCCTACTGTCATGCAGGTGTGGTGAGTGGTGAAATGTGGTGATGTTCGAGTGTGATGTGGGTTATGAGTGTGAGTAAGTGATCCTCGTCTTGATCGCCGTTTGGTGGATCACGGGATACGAGCTCATGCGGGTACGGCCGCCCGTCGGGTGGTCGCGCGTGTAGCGGGCCCAGGTCCCTCAGGTGGGCGTGCGGTCCATTGTCTGCGGCACTGAACATGCCTCGAAACAATCGGGCCACAAACTCTCCGACAGATTCGACCCGCAGGTCTCGCGTGATCACATCGTTCCGGACGTAGCGGCCAGCCCCCGTGATGACCCGCAGGGATTTGCTCTGCTGAGGGGCTTAAGAAAGAGCTTAAGTAGCTTAAGAAGGCCGCGATAGGATGTACGTCTTGAATATCCCCAGTTTCGTGCTTAGTGAAAGCTCTGATGCGAGCACTGGTCGTAGCAAGGCGCGGGCTGGCCTTGCCTGGTTGATCGCTCGATCAACATGCGAACCCATCCGCAGCGTGCGATCAATGCTGCACCCGAGATACACGACCTCCAAGACAACTCCTGGCTGCCCAACTTTAACCACCTCGACATGCTGCGCCTCGTGCTGACGAATAGGGATGCCGTTTTCTCAACGTTGACGGACATCCTCCATTTGTCGAGCCACTCCGGCACTCGACCCAGCAGCCGCTGCATTCGCCCGGCTGCTAGCTCTGGCTTTCAGGACAAGGTTATGTAAGTGCTGTCGTCGGCGAACAGCGTAAGCAAGACATCCGTTTCGCCCTCTCCCATCGGGTTGTTGAGCGTCGGGATGTCGTTGGTATAGGCCGCGTAGAGGCAACGGGATAGGCAACTGCCCTGCAGCACTCCAGCACGTATGGCCCGCAGGGAGGAATGTCAAGTCTTGAATTGTGTTTGTAGGTGGTTGGCGTGCACGTCTGCTCGTGTCTGGGCGTTGTAATGGCGTTGGCCGTTTGAGTCGGTGAGTGGGCTGATCTTGGTCTTCGATCCGCTGAGTCGTCTGTTCAGGGCGTAGGGGGATGTGTCGTTGGTGCCAGCTCGAGCGATGGTTCGCTCCCTGTCGGCCCCCCGACAGTCCCACGCCCTTGCAGAGACGTCCTCAGCGAGTCGATTGAGATCGGCCTTAATCTGTGGGCAGCGGGTCCGGACCCAGAGCCTCCTCAACTGCCTTTTCTTCCTGGGATCAGACAGGAGGTCTGGAGGGAGGTCACTCCGACGGCGCGCCTCGACCGGCGTGGCTCCCGGATTTTGTCCGTGAGACTACAGGCCGCAGGTTCCCTGTACCGAGTATCCCCGTCGCTCCGAATCCGCCTGCAGTCTGGCGCCGGTGCGGTTGATTGTGGACGATCCCCAAGCGGTGTGTTTGGAGTTCAAATCACCAGCAATCGACACCTGGCCCCCGCCATCCAGTAAGCGATAGACATCGATGTGGTCGAAGTGGAGTGCAGGAGGCGTGTATGCCGCGTAGATCCTCAACTCCTCTCCCGAGACTTGCACAACTACACCGGTTGTGTTCATGTCGGAGAAGTGGTCGAGGTCCAAGTCGACATGGACGATGTCCCGCCGAACGAGCGCTGCCGTCGCGACCCCTCGTCCCTACGGTATACTGCATAGTTCGCCATCTTGAGGTCCTGTTCAGGCCCCAGCCATGTCTCTCCCAACAGTATGACGTGAATGTCGTACTCTTGGGCGAGCTGTCTGAGGTCCTGAACTTTTCCTCGGATGCCACCGGGGTTCCAGTAGATGATTCGCAATTGCTTACGATCCATCACCGGTTCCCTTTTGACTGGATGTGTGCGGTGTCGAAGTCATCTGTGCTGTGGCTGTGTGCGGCCTTATCCACGGGTCCCTGAGCAGACGAGTGAGCTCCTCCCTGATCACTTGTCCGGGTTCCTTCCTGACGATCACAGCGATTATCTCTCTGAGCTCGCCAGTGCTGAACCAGGAGCGACTATCCGGCAGGGTTGTGTCCATAGGCTCGACGGGACCCCGGGGTGTTTGCTGGGTGGTGGGTACTGGGGGTGTGGTGTATTGTGTTGATCTGGGTGCTGGTGTAGACCTTAGGGGGGCTGGCTGCGGCGCGCCTGCTCCCTTGACGGCCTGGTGGGAATGTCACCATGCACCTGCGAGCGTTTCGGTTGCCTCTTTCGAGACCTGTGTCGCTTCTTCTTCTTGGGGGCGGGGGAGGTGCGTGATATCTGGCTGTGGGGGGATTCGCCGGTGCCGACAGCGTCGGACCTGGTCGATATCCCCCCCTCCGTTCAACGACTCCGCAGGTGGGGACTAGGGGGTCTGGCTTCCCAGCCTTCTCTTTCGGGGCCTGGTCCTGCTTGACCCCGGGTTTAGTCGGGATCAGCGGACTGAGCTTGAGGTCCCTGAGTGTTGCCTCCCTGATGTAGGTCCTGCACCTAATGTCGTTGGCGGTGTCAGGTCCGGCGCAGTTTGCACACGTCGGTGTGGCGCCCTTGTGCAGGGGACAGTCGCCAACCTCGTGATTCTGCCCGCATCTCACGCAACGGATTTGCCGGTGGCAGTTCGTGGAGGAGTGTCCGAAGTGCTGGCAGCGATGGCACTGTGACGGCCCTTAGCGCCCCTTCTACCCATCCACCACTACTCCCGGCATGCAGAGCAGCTCCTTGACCTCGTAGAGACGTCGTATCTCCCCGCCGTCCATGCACTCGAGTTGGGCATGGTACAGGCAGTCGGCTCCCCCGCACCGGGATGTGGCGCACGAAGCGCACAGGGAAGCTCAGGACCGTGAGCTCCGCGCCGATGCTGTCCGTGCTCGTCCCCACAGGCAGGCCCCAGCTGGGACTTCAGTAATTGGAAATGTCGGTGCCAGTCCGGGAGGTTCTGCACGACGATGGGTCGGTAACCCTTCGCTCTGCGCGGGGAGTTTGTGGGGTTGGGGGGTGGTGATGATGATGGTGGTTGATTTGGCATTGTTTGAGGAAGAGTGCCTGCGCGTGCGCCGTACTCGGCGCGGTTGTGCGCTTCGGGCTCTCCAGAGCTTCCGCGAAGCTTCGGTATCGCGTCGCCTCCGTAGACGTCGTGGAGAACGCTCCTTCCGGATCCCTATCCGGCGGCTCGGTAGCCGTAACAGAGGTCGAGC
The DNA here is from genome assembly GCA_017140195.1 of Eumaeus atala. Taxonomy (NCBI): domain Eukaryota; kingdom Metazoa; phylum Arthropoda; class Insecta; order Lepidoptera; family Lycaenidae; genus Eumaeus; species Eumaeus atala. The sequence goes on along the minus strand of JAFELO010000028.1, from coordinate 2,013,667 downwards.
CTGGCGGCGTCTTCGAGCTGGTGCTCTGTGCAGACAGTGTTGCTTGCTGTGGCGGAGACGGTAATGAGGACGGCGATGAGATGGCCAAGGCCACGAATTTATCGGGCCTCTTTTCGGGAGAGAACACCACGCGCTTTTGGAAGCGTAACGTCTCCAATTCCTCCTGGAATTCCTCCATCTCCTGTGGCGTGGGGAAAGGTGGGCGTCTGACTATTACGCGGTCTGTTTTCTTTGACTTACTTGTCATAGTAGCGGGGCCGGTCCTCCGTCGGACTCGCTATCCACTCCCCGGACTTTTCTTAACAAAAGGACGGGGAGTATGTCGCGCGGTGCTACTTCGGACCTGTTGAGGTCTTGCTTAAATTTTTCTTGTTGCACACTATACGAATAGACTATACACAATGTACACAAAAAGCGCTTTCGCTTCGCCTGAGTTCCCGCTTCCCTCATTCTCCTATTCCGATGGGAATGGGATGGCAATCCGACACGACCGGAGGGAAAGCAGGCGCAGGACCGATGGCTAAACGTCCTCTCCGAGGCACTGGGGTGTAACACCGCCAAGTTCCTGACTTCGGATTATTGTTAGAAATCTCAATAACACGTTGGTCCGACCTGGAACTCAAACCCAGGCCCGATAGTGGTTGAACGTGATAACCATTAGACCAGGAGGATACCCCTTAGAGTCTTGAGTCTTGATAGGTGCACGGACGATACACTGTCACGCAGACGAATCCCGAAGTTATAAGGGTTAATAAGTTATAAGTTATAAGGGTTAATAAGTTATAAGTTATAAGGGTTAATAAGTTATAAGTTATAAGGGTTAATAAGGGTGTCGTTTTCTTTATTTTACATATGGAACCATAAATAATCAAGGACGTGAGGTTGCTCTCTGGTCGTGCTGGACCAAATAGGGCAGCAATGGTACGTAGTACCTACCTCTGACATGATCCCTTTTGTATGATGTGTTATATGTCTCGCTGACGGGGCCTATTTAAATATAATAAGATAACAAATAGTTAAATTCTCGGGTATGACGATATCAACTGATTCGCACCAAGTACAAGCCATAAAAGTACGTAGAATATTACTAAGTGTGTTTTATGAAAGGACATAAAAATTATTAATTTAACAATGAGTCAACAATAAATGTGAAGGAAGTGCGTGAGTATAGTACAAATTATGTTGTCTATGTACGCTTATTACGAAACAAAAACATTAAAAGCTTTCTTCTTTATTTTCTCAAAATGTAAGTGCTTAATGAATTTTCAAGCGGTTTTCAGCCATGGATAGAATGAAGCCCGGGGAAGAGTTTAATGTATAGCTTGTCTAGGTTAGAATTCGACTGCACCGGGGCCGATTGCTAGTAAACAATAAAGGCACGAAGCTGCTGAGAACTTACCAAATCTCCAATACCGAGCTCTAACGTCAGAGTCAATAATAAACATTATTTAACCTTGTTTGTATTTTTAGTTTAAAAATTCATCTTCAATTTCAAGAAAGAGGTTGACCGACACAACAATACCACTGATAACCTAAGCATCTTGTCTCGTCGTAGAGGTCCCAAGTAGAGGGACCGCGTTTACGAAATCGCTGACCGCAATTATAAGAGCGCAAATCCTCACTAGAGAACACTGATTACTTTCAAGGATGATACGTGAGGCTATTGAAATTTAAAAAAAACATCCACATTTCAATAGAGAAGATGGCTGGGTTCTTCCCACTGCTCGGGACCAGAGATAAAAGAATCATATCAAAGACTAAACATTGTTCTCGAGGGAGCAAGATATAATGACTACTCTTTTCATTAATCGGAACAACTAAGTAACTATAATTCTTCGGGTACTTTTATCTAATAATTTGTGACACCAGGACATTTGTCATCTCATTTCACCCGTGACCAATGGACCAATGGACGTGATAAAATCCGTAAAAGTGGTTGTATTGTAAGAAGTAACATTCGCGTAAATTTAAGATATCAATATTTAAATTTTTATAATATAAATTGAAATAAATCATTTACTTTCTATTTTAATTAATTCAAGAGACGGAAAGCTTCTCTTCGTTTCCACAGTTTAAGTTTAGGTCCGATAAAGTAAAAGAAACCAGTGAGAGAGAATACGGCACCGAGACTTAGCTGCGAAATGTGAACCTCTAAATCAGCCCACAGTGACTGGGTACACATACTGTGCCATGGAAAGAGCTATGCTTGGCATAACTCCGCGAGATGTCGAAGTCTTCTACCCGATGGACTGACGACACTTAAGTAATTATGGCACATCACCAAGGTACGGTTATATTTTCAGTGCCAAACCTAGTAAGTAAAGGCGCAAACACGTTAGATTGTGAGGATAGGCCATATAACAATGCCTGGCAAAATTATTCGATGATGATACAGTCTTAGTACTACAAATATTCAAGGATATTACACAAAATATTTTGCAAAAATTCATCGATTTACAAAACTACAAAAAACTATAAATTTAAATTTCAGCCTCGCTCACATTACGCGTCACCATGACAACAAATACTTTTATGACAGAACAAGGTCTATCGGTATAGCACCAATATAATTTCTGCACCTAAATATATAAGGATTTGATTTGATTTTTTTCATTTCTATGTTTATATTAGCGAAGTTTTCATAATGATCTATAACGTTGTAGAAAATGTTATATAGCCTATGTTCATCGCAGATAATGTAGGATTGTAATGTAAAATAATTTTTAGTCGGTCCAGTAGTCTCAGAGTCTATTATTCAATGCAAATAAACAAACGAGCAATCAAATGTATCCTCTTCACAATATTAGTATAGATAACTAATATAGATTCAGCACATGACTTTCTATCTGCTGTATCTGTGTTATATACCCACATCGAGGTGCACACTCTATGTGCACACTAATTCGTCACTGTTCGATAAACGGTTATTATTCAACAAATCAGTATATAAACGTGCGTTAACTGACTCAACAACAATGTTATAAACTTCAGTCCACTCATACATCTCTGGTAATCAACACTACGCATAACAATGGATCTTCGTTTTTTCATCATTGCTTCTTTATTTTCTATAATACAATCAAAAGGTATAAGGCATTGAATTTCGAATTTTTAAATGTATAAATAATTGGCTGTGTACACTTAATTTATTTATAGTAAAATATTTCTTCGGTTTCAGTGATTAATTTATCATGCGACCAAATAGCAAAGTTTGTCGATCGTCACAATTCTTTACGGCTCAAATTGGCCAAGGGTGAAGCTTCCGGACAGCCAGCCGCGGCAGAGATGAAGTCTATGGTAAGTAGATGAACTGATATACACATTTATAATGTGATTATTTAGTTAACGTACAATTACTTAGATCACTCACATATCTAAGCAATTAATTACCAACAGTTCCAATCCATTATTACTATTATGTTATACACATCAAACAGTAACGGCAACCCTGCTGCATACACTTATTGATGTCTTAAGTTTACGCGAATGTTAGTCATTACAATAAAACTACTTTTACGGATTTTATCGCGGTTTATTAAATTATTTATGTAGCCCAAAAATCGTGGAACGTTCCACATTTTTGTGCTACACAAATAATTTAATAAACCGCGATAAAATCCGTAAAAGTAGTTTTATCGAAATGCATGCACTTGCTAATGTGATTCTGACGAAAATACACATTTTAATGTGCAACGTGTACGCTACATTTAAAAAAGTTAGGAAATAAAAATTACAATTAGTAGCCAGGTATTGAATTGATTAAATTGAAACAGCCTCGGATGGATCTCTCACGATATGATTATCTTAAAGTGTTTAAAGTTTTGCAATAATATTTACTATAGATGTTGGTTTATTTAGATTTTTTAAATTATTTTTCCATGAGATTGGGTGCAAACGTGCTGGTGACTACCCCCCACCCATAGACATTTGCAAGACTCGGCGTCTTGCAGACGCGTTGCCAGTCACAATTACAACAGATGACTGACAGAATGACAAACTCACACAACGCTTGCGAATAGGCAAGGGTTCCATAAGATGAGGGCTTAGATTATCTTAGAATAAATATATCTTCTCTTCTTTATCGATCTTTAGCGAGCCCTGATAATAAACTTAATCTTGTTCAAGGTTTTTGCTTGTTTTGAGCGCAAATCAAGGTCCCCCCCTCAGGGCTGAGGAGGCCGGCCTCCTCAGAGAATCCAAACAATAAACAAGCTCAATTATCGTCACGTCACCGCATAATAAACGGCTTCGTGTCCCACTAGCGTGGGGAGAGGACCGTCTCCCCCTTTCTGGTCCCAGAAATAATCACTATAGGACTATCCTGCCCACAGACAACCCAACACATCAATTCACATTTGCGGGAAAAGAGAGGTGTCTGTCCCCCTATCGTCTCCCTAAACTAGAAGTCAAAAAAATCTTCGCTGGTCCGATGAAGCGTAGGGGCGGGTGCAGTAGCGTCGCCAACCAGTAGTAGGTCCTTCTGAAATAAGAACGCGTTGCCAGCCTTTAAGGAATAGGTATGCTCTTTCCTTGAAGGCCCCTAATTCGTATCGGATCGGAAATACCGAGGGAGGCAGCTGATTTGACAGTACAGTTGTACGTGGTAAAAAGTAAATTCAGGTGAAGTATTTAAATTTTTCTGGGATGCTAATCCTGAAGGCTAACCAACAAACGGTTACAGGTAGGTATCAGAAGGCACTGTTTTTTCCATCTGGATTTTATTTTTTCCTTAAAAGATAACGAAGTTTTACTTATTTCTTTTTTAACTCAAATTTTTACCCGCCTGTGTCAGAAGTTAATTTCTTTAGCCTGAATCTAAACCGAAACAGCTGGACAGATTGTAATGTTTGAGATTCTATAGTTTATATTCGTCTTAACGCGAGTGATTTGTACTAGCAGTTTATGAGGCATTCATACAAGCTCTTGCTTACTTTTTATATTTTATAGATTTGGGACGAAGAACTGGCAGCGAAAGCTGCAAAGTGGGCCTCAACAAATGAATTTTCACACAACCCAGACAGGACTCTCGGTATGTTAGAATTTTATAGAGGTTCTAACTTCTATGTTTGACTAATTTTATGTTTTGTCACCTGAACACTCCAGAGAGGAGGGCAATATTTTTTTCATTCAGTATGTAAATATAGATGTATGTATGATCTCTGTTCCCTGCGACAGTCGGTGCGGCTCTCGATACTGCGAGTGACACTCTTTTATAACATAGGGGAACAAACGATTCATCGGAGCTTCTCGTGACTGCCGATGCTCATAGAAATCCGCATTATTATCATGCAGGTGCATTACCCTCCGTCCTCTCCCCTCTCACGGGCCAACGGCTACCCATAAACCGCATGAAACGCGACAGTATATTTGTCACTTTACGGCGGTGTCATGTGAGTGAGAGTTACCTACCTCTTAACAAAACATATTTAAAACAGTCTTAACATTTTTCTTATACTTTTATTTACATTTTCTATTTAACGGTATTACATTATTGATTCTTCCTTTTTCTAATTTGATATGAAATTCACAGAATCAAAAAGGTTTGGCACAGGTGAAAACATATTCTGGAGTGCATCCAATGACCAGCAGTACGAAGTGGATATCAATTCGGTTGTAGATAGCTGGTTCAGTGAACATAAGGATTATACATATGGACCGCTCACCGTGGAACAATTCAGTAAAGACAAAAAGCCTATAGGACACTACACCCAGGTCTGGTATTAACATTTTCCATTGAAGTGGAGAGAGAGACGAGCAATTGGACGAAACTAGTGATTGCTCGCAGATCGAAATTCGATCACAATCATAAAATAATATTTTTTTTTGTAAGAATATAAAAGTCAAATTATTGTATTTGACAGTTGATTCTTCCGTGAATGTCGCGCCGTTAAATGTTCATGTGTGTAATGTTTTATTTAATTAATATCTAATGCATCATATATTTAAAATATTAGTTTTTGCACTTCTTCGGCATATGATAATATAACTATATCAGAACAAATATACAAAAAATATACAAAAAAGGGATGGGAATCGTTTTCCTCACATATGACACTAAGAAAAGGTAGTATAGTTTTCTTAGTTCCCATAGTCTGTAAAAACGTATGTTTCAAATAAAATACATTTTCAACTTTCCTGCATCACAGTCTGGTTAGAGGTCATTAATAAGAAGCAATTGTGTGACAGTTAAAAGTTTATTTATAGTGTAAGGGGAAAATAGAGCCTTTTGATAGCTACCGACGCCCATAGACGTCCACACAAGTTACGCGGATGCGTTAGCCTCCCTCTCTCTTCCCCTCCAATGGCCCACCGTCTCACAGACCACACAAGAGGTGCGGAATAGCCGTCACTTCACGGCGGAATCGTGTTCGCATTCGCATCGCAACACCAGAGGCCTCTCGTGCTCATGTGTTTTATGATCGGTACCCGTGCCCTATTGGGGAGATGTTAAGAGCCACGCATCTGTGTATGCTAGTGTTTCATATTTGACATGATGAGTTTTCAAACACATTTCAGTGGTGAGTCACCAAATGTCTCCGATTTCTCGTCTGTCCCGCTATGCTGTAAAAATTATGTGATTTTTTTTTATAATTTTCTCTATTATAAGAATAATGATATTTTAAATTTCTCGTAGGTGGTCTGGTCTAACAGTGTGTACCTCGGTTGCGGCATTTCACAAGTGGATAAAGACGGCTTTATAAACTATTACGTTGTGTGTAATTACGGGCCCGGGTAAGTTTTCATGTTATTTTTTGTTAATTGCATGCAAATTCCATGTGTTGTGTTGAAGCCGTCCAAAAACAATTTTTGAGCGCCTTACAATGTGAAGTAAATTGAAGTAGATACATTAAGATCGTGTATCATGGAATTAAATATCATGAAAAGACCTGCAAAACAGCCATACTAAATATCTGACTCACAAGATTGACACACAGAAACTAATATCTTTAAATAATTAATTTTGAATTAACGAATGCTATCATACCGACGTTTGAATTACACTGCCGGACACTATCCAATGTCACGATATCAAAAGCCACTAAAAGTAACCGAATTTTAAATTTGTAATTTTAATAGTGAGATTATACTCGGAATACCGCAAATACGAAATGCATTTCGGAGCCGTAAACTCTTAGAGCTTCGATTGACAATCCTATTGGGCTGACATTTGGTAGGCACTATGCAAATTTGTGTGCCAATAGGCAAGTTGTCAAGTAGGGCTAGAAGCTGGTTGACGGCAGGATTGCCCCTACTGACCACTCTACTAATCGACCATATTCGCGCTTAAAGGCGTTAGTATGAGTCTGCGACCGCACAGCCTATAGGCAGATGGTTCCTAGAGGCAAGTGTCTTTTATTGTACTCGTATCTATGTGACATTGCTATGATTATTTTGGTTTGATCCAGTTATTCCTAATTACAAGGCCAATTGTGTGAACTGAAAACTCAAAACTATACTTCACAGGTGTGTTTTCCTTAAATATTGCCCAATATTTGGATGTGGGAGGGGGTAACGACCCATAATTTCCTTATTTTACGTTTCAGTAGGTAGGGATGAAGCATATCGAAGCACCTAGCTGCTTTTATAATATCCAGCTATATATTGATATTTCTTTACCGTGACCCAGTCTTGTTCTCTATTCAAATTAACTTTGTAATCTCACGAATCATCCTTGCTTGGGTACTTTATTGTAATCAGTGTTAATATCTATATCATTATAATGATAGACTACGCTGTTGTGTGCGTATCACGTACAAAGCAGGTCAGGTACACCTTTTTCTGTTTAAAAATTTAATTAAGTTTCTTGCAAGATTAACGTACACCCTAAACCGAAATATTGCATACAGGTTGTTAGATTTTTATGCGTAATTGATCTATGAAAGGAATATTGAAATTTGGCCAATTTCAAATTTTTTAAATTTTACTAGTAAATATTTCTTTGTTGCACATTACAGTTCCTTTCAAAAGATAATTATTGTATGGCTATTATATTTGGGTAAATACCCCTTTAAAATATTATATTTAAGAGAAAAGTATAAATTACGTGCATGAAACCGCGGGGCAGTGTATAAAGTGGTTAAAAATGTCATTGGAACTAAATCTTTAATAAAGTTTATATCAAATATTTATATACAGATCAAACTGTTATATGGTATCTATGTATTAAAGAAAGATTTATTTCAGCGGGAACTACCTTTCCCAAACTCCTTACAAAAAGGGTGAAAAAGGGAGCGGTGCTTTGATATGCGGAGCTGGCAACTGCAACAAGCCGTATGGGGAACATTGCCACAATTGACAGGACCGGAATTAATGAAATAAATTCAATAATAATATGTAACATGCGTCTCTTTCCCTCTTTATTAGTTTATAGTTGTAGGTACGGCTTCGTGCACCAAGGTTACTCATATATGGAAGGTACGAGCATGACGTCATATATGTAATAGTGGACAAAATGTATGAACTCATTTGGTATGAAAAAAATAAAACCAATTTTCGGATTTTGCCTTTCATCTGCATTATAACATCTCACTTTAAATAATATGATAATACAATGATCATATTATAGTATCTCACTTTTTGCCAAATTTCATGATTCTAAGTCTTCTGACTTATATTATAAGAGGTACTATTAAGACTTCATTGACGCACAGACAGATCGACTACAAAGTGATCCTACTGCGGTTTCCTTTTATTTATTTTTTAGACTCTGGTCATGCTGATCCAATTCGGCCTGTGCCTGCCTCTTGCATGATCCCTTTTGTGTGACGGGACCTATTTGCATATGATAACAAACTGATTTGCACCAGTAACAAGTCATAAAAATTCCTAGAAAATTGCTAAGCGTGTTTTATGTAAGGAAATAAAAAACATTTTTTTAATGAGTCAATATTTAATGTGAGGCAAGTGGAAAGGTATAGTACAAATTACGGTCTGACCATATTTCCGGTTTCGGCAAAAAAAACGTGCGTCGGATTAGTTTCGGCGGCAAACCTGCCGAAACTGTGACCGAAACCGAAACTTCATTCGGAAGGTATTCAGCGGTGTTCTGCCGGCGGTACACTTCATTTGCATAATTTTTGTTGTGGATTTTCACAATTGTTTAAAATTAAAATTTATCTTGGATTCGTTAATTATCACGTGTTACATAGCATTGTATACGTTGACTACCAACATAAACAACAAGAACACATCTTCACGCCAGCTCCCCAAAGCTCCCCAATGACAGGGCGAACTTACGTACCTAAAATAATAATCACCCATACACCATTAGGATGATGTATAACATAAAATCTTGTAGTTACTAAAGAGCTTGATTTACAATACCCATATTTAACCTACCTTAACATTTTTTGGTTAATTTAAATTGCTATTACTATACCCAAGAGGTTAAGTTAGGTATAGTTCTATAGTGATGCTAATGCTATAAGTACAAAATTTCAAAGTTCATTTTAAGATATCACTTATCACTAAGATATTCAAGTTCAGTTAAGTACTTACCTAGATAGGTAGACAAAACTAGGCGCATAGATATGCGCCTAGTTGTTTATTTTTTAGGGTTCCACACACAAAGTGTAAAAATTAATTACTAATACTCCGCTGCCCGTCTGTCCGTGTGCCACCAGGCTGTATATCATGAAGCGTGACAGTTAGAAAGTTGAAATTTTCACAGATGGTGTATTTATATTGCCGCTTTAAGCATCCAAACCAAATTGTTATATGTTATAACTGAGAAAATCCATTACAAATAAGTAGATTATTTCATACAAATTGTATGCGGTACACCCACAAAATATAAGTTTAACAACTTATGTGTACATATTAATTGTAATACTCCCATCTCCTGTCGGTACGGAACTCTTGAGAGTGTGAGTCCAGCACAAACTTGGCCAGATTTTTTCCAAAGCTAACATTTATAAATAAATTAGTAGGAGGTAGTGCCGTGCATGGTGCATGACATATATGACTACATCCTCATGTGTAACGCAATTGTTCGGGCTCCACCGAAGAGTTACCTCTCGTTTACTTGACCCCGCTGTAAAGCGACATCTACGGTGTCGCATTTCGTGCGGTGTGTGAGTAGCCGGTGGTATAATTATGGTGATGACCCGTTTGTCTCCCTATAAAATAATAAAATATAATAATAGTAGGTAGGTAAATAGTGAATATTTATTTCCCCTAGTCCGGGTCTAAAGCACATTTTTTTTTAATTCTTAAATGTGGAGTTACCCTCATTCTTGGTAAGTGAAATTGTCGTAGAGCATTTTTTTTACTATACGGGTACAAATGAGCAATCGCAGGCTTATTTACAACTTCTGACGCCCATGAATATCTGCACCATCACTATGCCGATGCATTGCCCTCCTTTCCTCCGCGCCTTCCTTAAAAAAAAAGAAAGGCGACACCAGATATGTCACTTCACGTCGTTATCATGCGTGCGAGAGGCACCTCTCCAGTCGTGCCGGCCCAACTCCGCCGCCAATACTGCATGCCTCTTGCAAAAATATACTACTATCTACATATGTTATTTAAAGATAAAAAGGAAAAGAAAAATTAAAAATGCGTGTGCTAAATCAAGTGGGGTAAAGACCACACGATCGAAGTAAACTTCTTTAATTATACAAAACATAACTGGTCATGAGAAAAAGAAAAAGTGTATCACGCGTCTCTCTCTCTCTTGCCTATACAGTAATGTGCTTTGGCATATCTCTTTCCATGTTTCCTAACTAATTTCTCCCTCTTCCGCTTGTTAACACACGCTTGACTTGTGGAGTTAGCTGGTGAATGCGTGACGAGAGCGTTACGAACGTTACGTTTACAATTCCCTCAAAACGTGATCATTGTCAGGAAGTTCCGGTTTCAGTTTCGGTTTCGGTCGTAAAACCACTATCGGCCGGACACTAATACAAATCATATTATCTTTATTTGTTACAAAACAAAGGACCCAAGAGCTGTCTGTATGTATATGCTCGATTTTACCAAAATATACTTAACGGATTTTCATGCGGTTTTCTAGTAGTAAATAGTGAAGATCGTATTGTATAATTTATCAAGGTTAGAAATGACCCCAATTGGACAATAGTAAACCACAAATTCCCACAGCTGTGTAAAACACCTTACCCGAAGCAAAATCATCAATACTATATTAGGCTTTGTGCGGAAGAATAATAAATATATACACTTATTCTCTATTCCCTTACAAGAACATACTTCCTGCGTAGGATGCTTCTTAGAATATATATTATAAAACGTCAGAAATATAATAAAAGCTTAGTTGTATTTTTATCTTAATGTTTCATTTTTGATTCCTAGTAATATTGCCCAATATAAGACCTAATCATCGTCCGACAATCACCCAAAAACACAAATCTATGAGGCCGTTCTCTTACTTATTGTTAAAAAAAATGTTATACTTAATTTAGAAACATCAGCAAAATATTTATTAACGCTGTCAAATGCTTCAATATTTTTTTTAATTTCAATTATATTTTATAACTAGCAGCCCCTCGTCGTCCACCTACTCCACCCCGAAAACGCAACCTTGGGGGTGAATCTACGTAAAATTTGTTCGTAATAGTGTACACCATAAAAAAACCTAAATGCCAAGTTTCAAGCTTTGTAGTGTTATAGTTTCTGAGGTTTCGTGATTAATCAGTAAGTGGTAATTCGTTTATAGTCTTGCCATAAATATTGTAACAAGGAAAAACAATTTAATTGCAAATAACATTTCTTACTTTCAAAGGGTTAATTGTTAGTTTAATATACACATATAATATAATTATAAACATAAAAAGCTTATTCGAAAAGGCCTCCATTGGCTACAATATAGTCACTTAAACGTCGCGACGTTGCTGTTGATAATTGGCCTCGGCCATATCTTCACGTCCAAAATACAACCGCGCCAGAAGTCGAAAGTCATCGGCCAGCGCGTGTTACCAACTAGTGAGGATATACGGCTTCGAGACTTAGCCGCTAAATGTGGACCTCTAAACTAGCTCATAGCTATTCAGTGTGCCATGCAAACAGCAACTACTACGCCTGGTCATTTTCTCAGATGACCTGCGAGGGCTATGGGCACCGAGGCGAACCTCGTAACCCGGGTCGGATCGCGACGGGATAACTATCCCTTCGGTAGCGGGGCCGCAATAGTTATTGCGGGTTTGCCATCGTGGCTTATGGGCCCAGGGGGCGAATATAGGCCTGTTTAGGGCCTGTGTGTTGTGTGGTGTGTTGTTGAGTAGTGATTTGGGTGTGTTGTGTATGTGCATGTGTGATCCTCGTCCGGATCCCAGGACACGTGGTCCCTAGTCCGCTGGTGGATCACGGGGGGAGAGTTCACGCGGATACGGTCTCCCGTCAGGTGGTCGCGCGTGCAGCGAGGCCAGGTCGCGTTGATGAGCATGTGGTCGACACTCGAACCTCAAACTCATCCAGTGACTCTATCCGCAAGTCACGCGCGATCACGTCGTTAGGGACGTAGCGACCGGCTCCCGTGATGACCCGTAGGGATATGTTCTGCTGCACTCCGGAGAAATCCGGAGAATGCCATTTGCGATCTGTGTGTAAGCCACGGCTGCATGCCTAGGCATCATCACCAGCGCTGTGGGGGGATGGCATCGGGACCTGGAGCTTCGCGCCTCGAGAGACCACCCCGCCGGCGCGCTGTCCCCGGTACAACGATGGTCACCACCGCCCGTGCCTCCCGGATCTTTTCCGTGAAGCGCCGAGCGGCGGCCTCCACCTCGTCCGGGGTAGAGTGTCATCAATCCCACACTAGAAACGTTGCGCGCACGATGCCGTTTATGATGCGGTAACGTGGATAAGGATAATTGAGCTCGTTCAGTCTTTGGCTTGTCTGAGGAGGCCGGCCTCCTTGCCCCTCCCTCTGTCGGTAGGGGTTCGATTCGCTCTCGAAAAACAACGTAGGCCGTGATCGCGATTTAATTTATTACTAGAGCTCAATAAGGATCGCGTTTGTATTTATATATCGATACGAACCCGGGTTTATATTCGTAAGCGGTGTGTAAGTTTGTCATGCCGTCAGTCATAAGTTGTAACTGTGTTATTATATGTAAGGTTTCATCACCTCGACCAGTTCAAGGCGGCGTACACAGATAGTATTGGCTCTAGCAGCAAAATGTATCTACGCACTATCGAGCCGATCCAAGGGGGCCCGAAGGTTGTATCGGGCTCTGGTCGTGAATCGATAGCTACTATAGACTAACAACTATAGAACAATACTGACCAAGCTGTTATATGGTATCTATGTATTAACGAAAGATTTATTTCAGCGGGAACTACCTTTCCCAAACTCCTTACAAAAAGGGTGAAAAAGGGAGCGGTGCTTTGATATGCGGAGCTGGTAACTGCAACAAGCCGTATGGGGAACATTGCCGCAACTGACAACTCTTGGATTGTTGAAACATATGAAATGATATTTTTATTTATCATCAATAGGTTATATTGATGACAAATTTATTATTTACACCATTTACGTACATTTAGCAGCCGGTAGACACTCGATCACAGTGCCGGATTAAGTCATTTAATGATTAATATTATTATTAATTTAGTAGCAAAATCTATATAGGACCATTGATTTGCTATCATTTGCAGCATTAAGGTCGTATGATATTCTTCAATCTATGTAGATTGGCTCTATATCTTGTTTTTTTTTCTTGGCGTTTACTTCATAGCGGGCTTTTACTCTGGGGCTAGTAGCGATTGCTACTTTCGCTTCGCGATTAGCCAATGGGTACCTACGTGACGACTTGAAGTTAGTGTCCTAGTCTAGACTTATTAAGGACAGTTCGCTATAATTTGTGGCCATAAAGTAACATGTAAATTATACCCAGCTATGTGGTTTTTTAAATATGGTTTCGTAAAAAACATCATATACCTAATTTATCCACTAACGAGCGTCTACAGAATACTATTTATCTATGGATTGCTACTGGAGATTGAACTTTGACATTAAAATATAACATCTTTAAATTTTCTTCTCCAGCACCATATGCATAGAATATTGAAAACGACCATAAATAATTATTCCAATCTATCGATGCTAATTAAATTGTACAATATTTAATTGTGTTTTAATGTTCTTTGCAGAATACCCATTATCATTGTATACCATTACTGAAACTTAAGCGACTTGTGTTAATGTTAGAAAAGTAAAAATGTAACACCCATTTATTTTATAGGTGAAGTATTTAGGGGAGAGAGGACGACAGTGAATTATCCACCATAATGCATATCATCACGCCTAGGAGGTACTTTTCACTTACAAAACATTTACATAATGTGTTTAAGATGGCTATTTTTTCGTATAATTGTGGTATCTGTGGCCTATTTGGTGGTGGTCCGAATGTTATCGGCGTCGAAACTGTTTACGGTAATTAAAAAATATACAATCAATAAGAAATTGTACTTTTAACTTTTATAATTCACTGAGGCCAAATTCCAGACTCCTGACTTGTATTAGATTAAAAAAAACCCTATAACACTTTTCGGTTCGACCCAGGACTTGAAATCGGTAGCTGGTGTCTATGGGTGAACATGCTTGCACACAGCGAAGTAGTCACAGTACGGTACTTAGCACAGGACCAGGCTAACGCGGTGATAAGAAGATAAAGAAGTCACCGCCATGTGGCGTGGAGTGTCAGAATCTATTTTACTGCAGTTGCAGTCCTCACCAATCATTTAAACTTTAAAATGACTAGGTTCATGAAGCAGCCCGCTGCATTGTTTCTAGAACTACATCGTTTTGCTGTTTAACGCTGGATAACCCCTTAAGGGATAATTAAATTTGCGTCGCGAAATGTAACTATCTCTTTTCTTATAATCGTTTCGGGTATCTCTGCAAAAAATGCAAAAGAAAAAAAAAAAGTAAAAGTATTCCGTACCAACAAGTAGTATGAACATTATAACTTGGAACGAGAGCGTCACTAAAACGAGCCCAATGAAAGTTTATGCGTAGAGACAGAAGTTAAGTTTTAGTTAAGTCGTATGTTACTGTGGGGTCAAGAGAGAGAGGTTCGGGCACACATTTTCTTATATCAATTCTTTGTTGTTATTTATTATATTTCAGGACAGTGTATAAAAATCTTTCAATTAGGAAATTTGAAAACGCCGTAAATGAACGTTTGTGTGGTATAGGATATTATATAATTTTGGGAATAAAACTCTCCCTCCAGGCAGTTTCGGTATTATATTCGGGTTATACTAAAATTTAACAGAAAAAAATAATATTTAACAAAATAAGAAATTTTACTTTTATTTATGTTTTATTTATTTGAAGAAGATTTACTTCGGTCGTGTTGTCTAAATCACACTCGTATTAATATATCCAGAGATATAGGCAATTTTGGTTTTCCAATTTTCGAATCTATTCTTTTATTTATATCGTAAGATCTTACTTCTTGCTTAAAAGTCACCAGTCACCGGACATTATTTACAATATGCACAAAAACGCCTGTAGGTCTTTTTTGATTTCTGACTGGCATATATGTATGACTTTTTCTTTGCATCAAGAGGTGACAAACCTCAGCATTTCTTATAAATTTCAGTAGAATCCTTTCACGCATTACTTAGAAAAGTGCCTCGACAGGTGAACAGTTTGACAGATTGACGGACAGTAAAGTGATCTTTTTTTATAAACATGGAGACAAACGAGGAGTCGTAGCCCTTTGATGACTGCGGACGCCCATAAACTTCGCATACTTATTAGTTATTAATATATTGTCCTCCTTTCCTTTTACCCTGCAATGGGTCACATATCAAATGTAGGTTTCGCTTTTCATTTTGAGTTATAGAAATCTAAAAATAAGTATATTGCTTAAGTTTACACAGATGAATTAACAATTGAAAATCAAGGAGAAGACCACGTTTACAGATTTCAAAGCGTGTATTACGTAGATAATTATATTATCTTCGATTCTCTAATCACATGTTTGATAAGGTAATATGCTCCGATAGCAGCGGTACTTAGCCTATAATAATTAATCAGTTTGAAATTTGAGTGAATGTGGCTGTGAAACGGAACAGAAATGGTATGCACCTACGTATCGTTATATAATTATTATGTTCGGTTGTTTCGTTCTGTTTGCGCTAAGTTAGTACTTACTCTCGAGACCCTAAAAAAATTTAACATGGATGTTCTAAAATTGAACATGGATGGTCTAAAATTTAACATGGATGTTCTAAAATTTAACATGGATGTTCTAAAATTTTACATGGATTTTCTAAAATTTATTATGGATATTCTAATAATTAACATGGATGTTCTAAAATTTAACATGGATGTTCTAAAATTTAACATGGATGTTCTAATATTTAACATGGATGTTCAAAGATCGAACATGGATGTTGTAAAGTTTAACAAGACGTTAAAAACTAATAATGATAGCCCGGCCAAGAACGAGTCTGACTCACCTATGAAGGTTCTTTAGAATCAAATAAAAAAAAAACAATAATATATCGCTCTCAAACTACCAAATTTTAGCCAAACCATTTTTCGCTTGAAGTTTTTACTAAGTTTTACATTTCTGTTTTTTATACATTTCGCCGTATGGGGAGAGGGACACAATTTTTACCACTTTACAAATGCATTTGTCTCATTTCCTTAGAAATCTATATCATTCTAAAGACCTATCCAATGATACACTACGGATATGCCCTCTCGGTTTTTCATTCTTCTCTGGGGCTGGGTGTTTACATCGCAATACCTTTACGTTGACACAAGGTAGTGTCTATCTGTTAAATAATTATTTTCTGAAATAATTCATTAACATTGTTGTTAATAGACTTAGGTACGTACATTATAGTCATAATTACCAAGTCCATTTTGGGACGTAAATACTTAATAGGTAAATAATGACCGTCAAATGTAGGTATATATATCCCAATGATAGAACACGTTCATACCTATCAGAGATTGTTAAATTGTCATTTTAGTAATTTACGCAGCAATTAAAAAGATGTCAATTTTCTCGGCTTGTTCTTTGTCTAAGTCTTGGTTTCCTTATGTTTCCTTTCGATTCCCCGGACATTACAACACTTCGACTTAGATCTTAGGAGCATAGGTACCTTTTAGGAAGAGGTAGTGCCATGCTGCACAGGAGGAGGTAGTGCCATGCATAGTGCATGACACTACATCCGGAATTGGGCAGACACGACTGGAGAGGTTGTCCGCATGTCTGCCAGTCCACACGTTTTTCTCGGTAACGTGTAGGGTTATCAAGCTAACATTCATATCAAATACTAAAGTTTGCTGTTCCCTGAAACACTGAGATAATAATGATAATACGTCTAAATCAACGCAACCAATAGATACAGCCGTTTATGCATATATTTAGTATGAAAACGCACAAGACCTACTCGTTACTACTTCCCGTTGACCTAGAGCCATGAAATTAAACAAGAAATAATAACTCATATCACAAAGAAGGAATAAATCCAGAAATTAGTAAGTTTTGATTACATAACTGATAACAGCTTTACCGACGTATATGTATAGTAATTTCATAAACAATATATTTTTAATATCATTGAGTTAATAACTATAATTAATTACGAACTCGCTGAGTTTGTTTCGCCGTTTCTTCTCGGGACATGGTTAAGGTTGAACCGGTGGTAGGTAGCTGGCGTTCAAAAAGTAATATAATAATAATAGTAATAATAATATAACCCTTTTATTTCAGAATTAATTTTTACAGTTACACATTTCCAAATATAAACATTATCTTTTCGTAAATTATATTTCTGTGTGCTGATTAGCAAAGGCCTCCTCCAACTTTGTATACGAATTTCTGTCCCTTAGCAATTCTAGTCCATGTGCCACTCGCTACTGCTCTGACTCATCTATTTAATGGGCGCCCACTTTTTCTACATTTGTGACCCAGGAACCAGTATATTATTTGTTTGCTCCACTTTTTCGTGCTCGAATTGTGTGTCCTGCCCAATTACACTTCAGTTTTTTTATAGTTAATGTGATATCTTTTGTATTTATATGTTTATTTATTGTTTCAATTTTGATTCTGTTAGTTCTGTTTTTTCCTATCATGCTTCCATTCATATCGTTTTGGCAAGTTGATCATTTTTCATTTGTGTTTGTGAGACCATGTTTGGCAGCCATATGTAAGAATTGGTAATATACATGTATCAAAAAGTTTACTTTTAATTGTTACATCTACTTGTTTGTTTTTCATTACTTCCTTGAAATTCCAAAATCGCTTCCAAGCGTTGCTGGTACGTGTTTCAATTTCCTTCTCCATTAGATTCTTTGTCGATATTAATTGTCCCAAATAGACATATTCATTGACATACTATATGTTATGGTAATTAATGCATATGGGTTCTTCTTTTCCACTGGTCATGACTTTCGTTTCCTGAGTATACACAAGCAATCCTGTTTTTTGGTCCTCCCTATCCCGATCTATTAACATTTCTAGCAGACCTACTCTTGTAGGTGAGAATGTTATTAAGTCATCTGCAAATCTCAGATGTGTCAACTGTTCTCCATTTATAGATACTATAGTTCATAAAGTAATTTTTATAATTCTAATTTTAATAAAACATTTTCATTTCATTCCATCAAACTATACTAATAATAAAACGCTTAAGAGTTTGTTCGTTTGGACGCGCTAATCTCATGAATTACCGTGTGATGTCAGTATAGGATACATAATCACACCCCACCATAAATAAACCCAGGGCCGGTAACGGTGCGTAATTGCAACTCTCCGCGTAATCAATAATTTGTAACACGCTTTATAACAACAACACATCTTCACGCCAGTTCTCTAAATGGGGTCGGTAGGAACGAGTGGCGCATGTCACAGTCACACATCCTCAATCGTTACTTACATCTTATACATTCTAGATTACGGTGTTAATTCTCCTGGGTGCCGTTGCTTCGGTGCGGTCTGAACCTCGACTGGTGGAGACCTCGCTGCGAGTAGAACTGCCGCCACCCGTCGATGTCCCAGGCTCATCGGCGAGGAACGTTCGAGCGAGCTACATTACAATGCCCATCGACCATTTCGATCCGCAAAACAATGACACTTACCAAATGGTTTGTAGACCTTGTGACAAAAGTCAGAGCCTTTTGATGAGTATCGACGCCCAAAACCATCCGCATAATTATTATGCAATCGCGTTGCCCTCATTCCCTCTATACATTATGGGCACACGTGGCAGCGTGTAGAAGCCTAGTTCAAGTCGGAATGGTGGAAATCGACATAACTTATACAAATGACAATGTACAAAGCTACAGTTTAGCCTTGTTTCTGTTGGAAAAGAGAGGTACCATCAACTTAGTTATAATTAAGAATGCATTAATTTAAAAATATGTATGTATGTAATTGTACCAAATTACACATAAAATGTTATTGATGTAAGCATGTCTTTGGTGGGATATTGGGGGCTCCAGGAGAGTTCAATACGGCGTTGTACTTTACGGCGCGGCTTTTTTAGTATAGGTAGACAATTGAGCCGACGATCGACGCCCATGAACATCAGCATAATTACTGTGCCGATGTCTTGCCCTCCTTTTCACCTCTCCCCCAAATACTACCTCCTACCAGATATATCGATGTTATAATACCTACTTTATTGTCGTTCACGTCACTGTACATAGTACATATTTCCAACAAGTGTATGGTACTATCACTCTAATCCTACCAACTAACTATTTGATGTATATTTTTAGCAATTCATGTTCAATGATCAGTTTTTCGGTGGCCCTGGCTATCCACTGTTTATATTAGTCGGTGGAGAATGGGACATAGTGCCGGGTTGGCTGCAAGGCGGAAACATGTTTCTAATGGCTCAAGAAAACAAAGGTTACCAGATATATACAGAGCATCGATACTATGGAAGGAGTTTACCTTATCAGTAAGACTTTGATATGTATTTTTGTTAGAATAACCCTATTAACTTGGTGACAGTGCAATGTGACTCCTCCTGCTGTTTAGTCATATATTCTTATAAGACACGAAGATCAGCTGCTCCGCTCATGATGTTTGAGTTCACGTTTGCTACTGAGCCCCAGAGCCACTACAAGACTTGGACCAAGTACTTAATTCATATTAGGTCAGATTCTGCGAAGTGGTGCTACACTAGACGTTGCAGTGTACGAATCGGACCTTTATCCACACTTATAAGGGCCTCGCGACACCTGACTAAGCAAGCACCGAATAATGCTATCAACGTATTAATAAAAAAAAGGGTATCCATGGCCTAAAGGTCCACGTTAAATGGTAGGCGGAGTAGCATTAGGCCCTTGCCAGTCCGCGCTGGATCCTCACTTGGCCACTCGCCAAGTTACGCTCAAGTCACATAACACAATGGTTTTGTGGACCATTTAGCCACTTGCCACTGGTTCTTTTTTGAATATCGTTAAATTTTCGCACTGCGATCTTCAGCTACTTACTGGGAAGATTTGTTATCATGTCTCTCTTATTTATCTTAGGGACTTCACCACAGAGAACTTGCGGTTCTTGAACGTTGACCAGGCGTTAGCGGATCTTGCATATTTCATTCAAGAGATGAAGAAATCGGATACCTTCGCTGATAGTAAAGTTATCCTTTACGGTGGTTCATACGCAGCGAACATGGTGCTCTGGTTTAAGCAAAGATACCCTCACCTTGCCGTCGGAACAATTGCCTCCAGTGGTCCGATTTTGGGAGAAGTCGATTTTACGGGTAATCAGGTTTTTAACTAAATTTAAGACCATAAAATTGAGGCACAAATGCAGAATTTGGAAACAGTCTAATAGATAATGAAGTTGTAATAAAACCAGAAAATAATAATAACCGAGTCTGCGCTGCGGTCCGTTTTCTAGAGTCTCGTCATAGTACATTTGCAATATAACAGATAAGCGATGAAAAGTGCAGTCAGCTTCATCGTACCTCTATGAGCGCTCGACCACCCGTAAGACTAGGTTTGTGGTCGGAATGAGAACCGATCCCCCTTTCTGCCGCAGATGGGAGAGATGCATCCCGATATGAGTGTGTTTATAATTGTTAAGTTAACTATGATCATGGCAGTCTCTTTGACGTAACGCAATATCCCGTTTGAAAAAATATTCTAAATAATTTTGAATCAATAAACGAAGTGACATAACATAAAAAAAACTTATTTGTACAATTACAGGCTATTTAGAAGTGGTCCACGAAGCCTTTCACTCGGAAGGTGGAGATCAGTGTATGGCAGTTATTAGACAAGGAATAGAAGAAACAGTTGCTGCCCTACAGACAGACATGGGCCGCCAATCCCTCGAAGAATCGTACAGGTTCGCTGATGACTGTTTTAAATAACGCGACTATACCGAAAATGCATTAGGTTATTTGGTGATGTTTAGCATTCCCTGTGGACCGTACATATTAATTTTTTAAGTGAAAACTTCTTTAGCGGCGTTAAAGAAAAAGTTTACGGAAAATTATTATGAATTCGTTTTTGCTTAGCTCTATTATTCTATAGCTGCCCTCGACAAGATGATGTAGATATGGCATGATTATGAGATTACACTCAATTGTTAACAATCACAGTCGGGTGAACGTATTCAAATGTATACCATCTCATTATCGTTAGCATTTGTTGATATAACCTACCGAAACTGATAGCTAATTAATTGTTGTTTTTACAATCCAGACTGTGTGGACCTCTGAAGTATGACAGCGAATACGACCTCGGATATTTTGCTGGGCTGATCAGCTGGACCTTTTCTACGTCCGTGCAGCAAGCCAGGCCTGGCACATTATCCGCAATCTGCAGCAACTTCCTCACAAACGCTTATGGTATGGCATATAATTGTCACCAGTTTGTTAATATTTTAGTCATCAAGTGCAAGGGGTTTATTTTATTTTTTACTCCAAGACTATCTATATATTGATAAGAAATCACGGAGATTTATTCTTATAACGAGCTTAACGAGCAGTGAGTGAAGAGCAGCGGAGTCTTTGTATTACTACCGACACCAATAGACATCCACACTATTGTTATGCAAATCGGTGGCTCTCTTTTTAAGCCAAACGGCATTTATTACAAAAAAATTGTCATGTCCGTCTATCAGTACGTCTGTCACATACGTTTACTCGGAGATTATGGGCACTGTATGTTCCAAATTTCAAATGTAGGTGTATTTTATTAAGCACTACAAAATGATGTAATATAATTTTGAAAAAATAAATGAATAATGAGGGGTAGCATTCATTCGTGCAATTGAGGGATGAAAATGTTTTTCGAGGCCGTGTTTTTTATCCTTTTTAATACTTCGCGAGATATTTGCTACTGCTTGCACATCAAGTTTGTATGTATGTATACATTATTTAAGGTATGACACCCATGCAAAAGATTGGCGGCTACATAGCAACAATTCGCAATCTCGGCGCGAACTGCTGGGGAATTGACTACGAATCCTTCATAGCGTCCTACATGCACCGATCTAACTGTGAGTTATTTTTTTTATTCAAAATGACATGAGGCATGATATACATTATTTGTTTTTTTATTATTTAAAATGACATGAGGCATGATGTACATTATTTGTTTTTTTTTTTATTTAAAATGACATGAGGCATGATATACATTATTGTTTTTTTTTTCTTTAAATGACATGATGCATGATGTACATTATTTGTTTTTTTTTTATTCCAGCACGCGCCTGGTACTACCAAACATGTACTGAATACGGTTACTACCAGACTGCCCCGCGCTCCGGGACCGTGTTCGACAGTCTGAGGTGGCTGAATGTGGACTTCTACGTGGACGTTTGCAAAAGAGCTTTCGATCCAAGGTACAATACATCGTCATTTAGACGATACGATTAAGATTAAGATTGCGGAGACATCAAATGAGATCTGCTTTCTCCTGCGTTCCCCTTATACTATAAAAAACAGGTTATCTGTATGTCGGTTTTAGGGACGATGTAGTTTTATATGATTTAATTAAAAGTTGCACGCATCGCCTAATGGAGTAAAAGATACGACTTGTTACACTCACTCGCTCGCAGGCTCCGCCCATTCGGAACATTACTTTTACGCGTAACGTCACTACGACGATACATTTTCGTTCGTGCAATGAGCATTATCGACTTACAAAACGTTGTCGTGTCAGAACGCTTGCAATGACTATACTGAATCCTGGTCACCTTCCAGGTTCACGGAGACGTTCGTGTACGACGCCGTGGACCGCGTGAACACGGTGTTCGGCGGCCTGCAGCCGGACGTGAACAACACCATCAACATCCACGGCCACATCGACCCGTGGCGCGCGCTCGGCGTCTACGACCGAGACCTGAAGGACACCTCGCCCACCTACAGTGTGCCTCGGTAAGTTCGTTTGCTCTTAGGAAGTCTATTTTTGCATAAAAGTAAAAAATAAAAGTATGTTTGCAAATGTCGAGTGTGATCGGGCCATAATTTTGTAAGAGGTGACAGGCTGTGTTGCAGCGGAATTGGACCGGCACGATAGGCCTCCCCTCTCGCTCACGTAAGGTGGCAGCCATGCCGTCGTCATTCGTGCGGATTGTGAATAGCAGGTGGTCCATTGGGGCAGAGGACAAAAGGAGAGCAACGCATCTGCATAGTTATTATGAGGATGTTCATGGGCGTGGGTAGTCGTAAAAATGCTCCGATTGCTCGTTTGCCCCCCTATTCTATAAAAAAAAATCTCATCACGCATTCACCAACATATTCCCCAACTAAAGTGTAAAGATGATTTTCTTCTGTGTCGTATATGATGTTAGCTATCTATTCCCAAGAGCTTACTGGAGCTATAAAAATAATCCTGCCAGTGAACGCACATGTACGAAATGTTAAAGAAAACTCTTTTCCAGTGCTTCGCATTGCTTCGACATGGGCAGTTGGAGCACTACAGATACAATTCAAATGACCAACGTGCAACAAATCGCAAGGAGAATGGTGCAGCAGTGGCTTGCGTAGCGCTCGTTGGGAACTAATAATATAATGTTATCTAACGTCATAAAAAATATCTTGGTATTTATTTTTACATTTTATTGCACAAACTTGTCTAAATAAACACACCTTAAGTACATTGTTTTTACATACCTACCATTTATCGGTCGTCCTTATCGGTCTACTGGACATAGGCATTCATCAATGAACGCCAAGCCGGCCGATCTCCTGCTACTCGCGTCCATCCCGGAACGGCTACTGCACGGAGATCGTGTTCCCACCTGGTCAACGGTCGACTTCGTTTTCCTAAGTGCGGCATTCCTAAACTTTAGTGGTCTTTCTGCCATCTGAGCTTCTGAGTGTGTGACCAGCCAATTGCCACGTCTTCGCGTGATATCGCAAACTTTAGTGCTCTGATATTCAATTTATATTTCAATTTTGCACATCTTGAAGTAGAATCTGCATTGTAAGAACAACTTCAAAATCATTTTGTTGGTTGGTTGGTTGGTATTGCAAAAAAATATGTTTATGCGCAATCACGGATGCTTTAGAATGAAATTTTAATAGAAATCTTATATCTTGTATAACATACAAAATCTTATAACTTGGCTAACCATAAGTGCGCTAGTATCTACTGGACTTACGAGCTGTGCAGCTAGTACCGATGTACTAGCTGCACATCTCTGCCTGCCTCTTCGGGGATAACAGAACTGAAAGTACTTTTTTGTTATCTTGTATTTTTAATCAGTAGTACCTAGGTATATATAGATATACATATATTTCTATGTAGTAAATACAATAATGTATCTACCTCTTTTAGGTTCTCCATTAGTTCCTAGTTATGGATTAGTGGGTTGCAAAATCATTTAGAACCCTATATGTGATCAAGTGCAACATTCCCTTTACACCTCGTTCCCACGAGCGGAAAAAATCAACGCGTTTAAAGCCATACATCATGTCGCGTGGGCCACGATAGCGCGCACGCAATACGAAATCTCTCGGGCGAACGAACGTACCGATTGCATTTTGCCATTGCTAAGTTTCATCAACATCCGTTCACTAGTTTTGGCGTGAGTGAGTAGCAAACGTTCGGCGTGACAGTTTTTCCTGGGACATCCTGTATTTAAGATTTGTTTATAGAAAATACATACAATGATAGACATCCATCTGGGCAGGGTTCGAAACCGCATGCGCTAGCGTAACATGCGCAACAAACATCCAACTGGATGTTTGTTAATCAATCACGCCAAAAGTGTTCGGCGTGATCATACTCAAATGTTCCCTGTATACAACATGAACGTTAAAAGATTACACATTTTTGTCACATGCTGTAAAACGCTTTTTTAGTTTATGAAAAATAATAAACTATTAACTATAAAGTTTCACTGTTGTTTCACTGGCCAAATTTCGAGTGAGTAACTCTACTCCCGCGTTAGCATATATTTCATTATCTAACTGTGAACTAGCAACTGGCACTCGAATATATGTCAAAATACTATTAACTCGAACGTTACGTTACATTCAACCTTAACTAAAAGTGTTAGCGTAAACGATATATGAAACTCACACTCACAGTTTTGGTTGTCGAAGTATCCTTTAGAGGTGCTGACAAAAACTCCATCCATCTTGGTATACTAAACGCAAACGCGCTAGTAAAGTAAGTCGTTGCAAAAACTCACACTTGAGATACTGATCTAGTCCGGAACGTTCGTTTTAACCAGGATTGGTTGAGCCAGGATTGTTGGATCGAGCTCTATGATCTGATCCTGGGTCTTGCTGGAAGGCCCTTGGATGGTCATTGAACATGGTGTTATTAAGTGGCTTTACTACCCCCCTCAAGAATTGTATTTTGATACACTTGTGGCGATGTTTTGTTACGTTTTTCGCAAAAATATGACTCAGTCACGCCTTCGTAGCTTACACCCCACCAAACCATCACTGAAGTTGGATAATGCCCACGTTGCAATCTGTCGACTACTTGGGAAGCTTCCTTAAAGCTTTGAGCATAAATAAGGTAATTTGTTACGAGTACAATGTAATTACTTTTACGGATTTTATCGCGGTTTATTTAATTATTTAAAAAGCCTACGTTTCGGAAGCTTTACAGGAACCACGGTCACGGGTGTACTAAGCCGCGACAAAATCCATAAAAGTAGTTTTATTGTAATAAGTAATATTCGCGTAAACTTGAGATGTAAAAAAATCTAATCCGTAAACAAATACCCTTTGCGTACCGTTTCCGTAGTTGTTTCGGTTTTATCACAACATTTTTCTTGAATTTATCAGCTTTTAAGAAATTACCGGTCTGTTATAGGCTGGAAGTCCTAAGTCCCTTAAAATATTCGGCATTGTTCTAGGTCCTATCTTCATTTCCCGAGATAAAATATCTTGCTTTCGGACAGGATTTATTACATACATATATTTCCTTTGTCTAGTACCAGTAACACAAGTCCTTACGTTATTTAGCACTGGACTAGGCGTATATGGTGTGACAAGTCCACGGATATTAACTATTTCGGCCGTAATTTTCGGTTGGACACTAAGTCGTAAGAAAATTACGACCGAAACCGAAAACGGATCTTGGCCACGATCTCTGTTTCAGCCGAAACCGAAACGTCCTTACAAGAATC
This sequence comes from Eumaeus atala, assembly GCA_017140195.1. Taxonomy (NCBI): domain Eukaryota; kingdom Metazoa; phylum Arthropoda; class Insecta; order Lepidoptera; family Lycaenidae; genus Eumaeus; species Eumaeus atala. The sequence goes on along the minus strand of JAFELO010000028.1, from coordinate 1,987,121 downwards.
ATGTTCTGAGAGAAATATAAAAAAATATTATTATACTTTTGAAGTAAAATTTCTTTACGCACGATTGACTTGTGGAGTAAGTTGATGAATGCACGACGAGTGCGTTACGAAGTGTGATCGAACAAGACGAACGCAAGTTCAGTGGGGAGTTTTTTTTTTTCGGAGGGACCAACTACAGGTTGGCGGTGCTATTGCACCCGTCTCTACAGTTCATTGGACTAGCGAAGACTTTTGTGTGTTCTGGTTTAGGGAGACGATAGCTGGACAGACACCCTTCTTTTCCCTCAGATGGGCTAAGATGTACCGGGTTGTTTTGTGGGGGTACCCTATAGTGATTATTTTGGTATCGAAAATGGGGAGACATTCCCTTCCCCACACTAGTGGGACGGCGCGCGCACGATGCCGTTTATGATGCGGTGACGTGGATAAGGATCAGTGGGGAGATAAAAGTTGGTCAACATATGGCATTGGCATATTAATGTATATGCAGTCTTTGACATTTTCGCTTATTGATAATCAACATAACCTCAGTCTTACCCCATAAAATTTAAGAAGAAATAAATTAATTGCACCTTAGAAATATTTAAAACCTCTTGCGTTTAAGGGTGGTTAAATATGAAAAAAAAGAAATATTAATTTTACTAAGCGCAAAATGTTAAAAAAACTTTAAGGTGGAGAGATAAGTGTTTAGATGAAGTTTGAAACTCTGAATTCATAACATTATTTGTCCACTAGAGCACCATGTTAAGTACCAAGTACTTAACTAATGTTTATTCAGGTATTGTATTAGCACCCCACCATGGTTCAAGCCTCAGTGGATCACCGCGCGCAGGATTGAAGTTCTGCGGTAGCGCGTAAATGCATTTTTCCGCGTCAACAGAAAAAAAATAATATCAACTTTAATTATTATAAATTGATATGAGTATGTTGATTTATGCTACATCACGTGATAAGTTACCAAATTCAAAATAAATGTAAAATGAATCGATTGGGAAAATTCAAAATAAACATTAGGTTTTAAACAAACTACAAACACAAGTTATTTACGACATGATTAGGCGCGTGAACGTTGCAAAACGACGAACGCCCGAATGCCGTTTCGGTTGTAGTTTCGGAAGGTTTGTTGCCGAAACCGAAACACGTTTTTTTGCCGAAACCAAACATTCGGTCAATATGTATAATAATAATAGTCTCTATAGAGACGAGCGAACTGCGCAGGACACAAGTTATAGTACACAAGTGTGTGCGCAGGCACAAATGAACTCTCTGTTCGAGGTAGCAGTCCGACACGACCGGAGAGAAATCAGGTGCAGGATCGACGGCTTAACGTGCTCTCCGAGGCACGGGGTTGTAACACCGCCAGCTTCCTGACTCCGGACTGTTTTAGAAATTGACAAATCCCAATAAAGCTTTGATCCGACCCTGGACTCGTACCCAGGACCTCACAACTGTGATTGAACATGCTTACCGCTAGACCACGAGACCAGACGGCCAGAGAGGAGCTTTTTGTTGTCGCCGTGCTTACCCAATTCGGCTGCAATGCATCAATGCATTACCTTTTTAATATGTCAGTTATTTCTAAGTAACGTTTACAATGTAACGGTTGAAGTAAAAATGTGTCCAGGATCCTGGGCCTGGGCTCCAGGATCTCATGACTGTAGTTGAACATGCTTACCAGTAGACTTCGAGGCAGACCAGTATGTATCCTACTTAAGTATGTAAAAATACACACCTATTATCATCATACGGTTTCTGTTGGTAGATGTTAAAAGTTAAACATTAATCTGCCTATAAATCGGCATACTCAGGCTCTAAAATGTATTGATTGACAGTCTACTGACTGTTTACTATAAATACACATTTTAGAGCATGTCCTGTATGCGCGTAAGAATATAAATGACTTCAATAAAAAAAGATGATATTTAGGATAGAATTAGGAAAAGCAGACACATACTAGATGTAGGTTCATTAACTTAGCAGCGGGCAATCCGCTATGTAAAATATGTCTCTACAATAGGACGTGTTTGTTGAAGTGTTTGAGTAGGAAAGGATATTATAATGTATTATAAAGTTTATCTCAAATACCACGCCGTGGGATAACAGACCAGAATCGCACGCTATTTCTGTTAAGTAATAATGATTGTTTAATAATTTATCAAATTATATATAATTTGAAACTTTTGTTGCACGTTTATATGTTATATTGAATTAATTCATTGATGAGACTAGCTGAGTTTGATTGGCCGGTTCTTGTCAGGACAGGGCTAGGGACACATTTAAATGATTCAAAATATAATTTTCTAATACTATTTTGAATTTTTAAAAAAATATTTCATTTCAATTATTTGGCAGTAAAAAAATATGTAACAAAAAATGTTTGAATTTTATACTTTAAACTTTACTATATAATAATGTTTTTTTAAATTGAACTCGAACGCAATCAATTTTATAGTTACATTAATTTGTTCCTTACCTATTGAACCATGCCGGTGACTAGGAAGCCACAAATATTAATGTATGGAATGTAATGCCATCTATTCACTATATCGCGTAATTTCCCTCTGAAGTTTTACTGATCACGAGCAAGATGTCGTCATTGCATAAATTGTGACAATAGCGAAATCGCAATTTTTTAAATCATATTATGAAAATCATGTAACACATGATTTTGATATTTAAACAACTTAATTTTTCGATTTTTATCTTTTTTTGTTCGATTGCGCAACGTAAAAGAGGATTATTAAATCATTCTTAATACTTGTCTCTGGCAAAATGTAGCGACGAAATGCAACGTATGAGGCAGAAACAGAAGACGAAAAAAACTTTCGGACTCATGTAAGTACCAGACATATGTATTAAAGTTTTCGATTTTTCTTCGTGCAAGTGTGTTTTTAAGGTCCTAGAGCGTTTTTATTATTAACGGCCATTTCTTACAGACTCTGACATACCTTGTACCCGTTTTGGACCGTGGCATATGTACGGACACCGATATATCTTCGCATTTTGGACTCTGGCTTATCAATCGACGGATTTCCCCGCATTGTGAATACAGGCATGGCGAAATTTCCATTAAATCCACGTACTAATTACTATTTCGGGTGTAAAGGAGGTAATAAATGAGGATATCCTCGCCCCTGCAAGGGGGCGGTTTATCGCGGTCGGAGCTGCCTGCTCCCTACGCGAGGTAGCTACCGCAGCGTTTAACAATACGCCGGTCTTTGGGGTAGGGATATTTGCTGTTGGCAGGGGTGCCGGTCCGAGGGACTGGGACGGTTCTCCATGCCTTGCCGAGTACAACCACAAAGGTGGGGGTCCCGGCAAGGATTGGATCGCGACCCAGTGTCGGAACTTACCTGTCCTACCCAGCTGGGGTGTTAATACACTTTGACAGTTAGTGTGGAGGGAATCCCCAATGGGCTAAACATAGGGTATGTTTATTGGGCCAGCCCATTGGGGAACTCCGCGGTTCCGCTACAGCCCCCCCCCCCCCAGGACGGTCCTTATAAGATACCAATAGATATTAAAAATTAAAAATAAAATAAAATGGTGTATATAATAAAAGTGAAAAATGGAACTGTAAAATTATGATAAAAATGGTTTAGTCCTTGTTGCCAAGGGGCGTTCTGGGATACGGTTTTTGATCTGGTGGTCTATCTGGTGGCCAGAGAGCTATATCTTGGATATGGTGATGATTGGATGAATCTGCTTTGTCAAACAGGTTCTGGGATAGGTGAAGGATGTGTTGGTCTAGTGTGGTGATGTGTAGGTCGCGGTGTATGACGTCGTTCCTCACGTAGCGCGGCGCTCCGGCTACCAATCTGAGGGCTCGGTTCTCCTTGGCGCGAAGTCGTTGTTTAAGCGAGTCCGCAACCAAGTGGTACCAAGCCGGCACCGCGTACGTTAATCTCGAACGTATGTAGGTTTTGTAAATGGCAAGTTTGATGTTGATGGGTAAGTGTGTAATCATAACCGGGCGCAGCAGTTGTGCTGCAACCCCTGCGACGGCTACAACGTGCTTGACGTGGGCTCGCATGTTCAAGGCATGATCCAGTGTGACACCCAGGTACTTGGCGGTACGGACCCAAGGGATCGTTTCGCCGGCGATCGTTAGCCGAGGTGGTGGACGCAAAGATTTGGACATTAGCAGGGCTTGAGCTTTGCTAGGGTTTACTGACAGGCGCCATTTCTGGAGCCAGTCCGGTAAAAGATTTAGTGCTCTCTGGAGCTTCTGGGCCATATGGGCTGCGTTCATGGATAGCGCAAGGAAGGCTGTGTCGTCCGCATACAGCGCTAGTGTGGTGTCCACCGTAGTCGGGGTATCGGCCACGTACAGGCTGTACAAGGCGGGCGAAACACAGCACCCCTGCGGTACCCCCGCTGATATTGGGTGGGCTCCCGAAATGGCGTCTTCCACCCGCACGCGGAACGTCCTGCCTTGCAGGAAGGACGTAATCACCTTTACGAGGGGACGGGGGACTGAAGTGTCAAGCAGCTTGTGGACAAGACCATCGTGCCAGACACGGTCGAAGGCCTTCTCCATATCCAGGAAAACGGCGCCGGCCGTTTCCTTTTTATTCAACGCGCCGGTGAACATGTGTATCACTCTGGCGAGCTCAAGGGTGGTGCTGTGCCCTGGTCTAAAGCCAAATATGTTCCGGGCGCTGCGGCAGGTAAGGAGTCATTAGTCTGAGGAGTAATCCCACGAAGACTTTGGAGATTATAGGTAAGAGAGAGATAGGTATGTAACTGGCTGCTTTTCTTATGCCTTTCCCCTGTTTTGGAATCATAATGACTAGGCCAGTCTTCCAAATCCCTGGGAAGTGCCCTGTCCGGATGATGCCGTTGAAAAGCCGCGTAACAGTTGATATGGCCTGAGCATGAGGTTGGTAATTTTGTCAAGGCCTGAGGCCTTGTTAATTTTGAGCCGTGACAGGGCACGCTGGACTGTTGAGCAGGGGAAAGAACTAGGCTAGGGTCGGCCTCAAAAAAGCTATTGTGGAACTCACTTACATGCTGCACCACGTTTTCCACATGCTCGCCGGCCGAGGTAGAAAAGGGGGAGAACTGACCTTCTAAGTGTCTGGCAAATATATCGGCCCTATCCTGTGCGCGATAGCGCAGCTGTCCGTCCTCATGTAGTAGTGGGCGCACGGGTGTGGCAGTGTTGGAGAGACGGCGGCATAGTTGGTGTAGCGAGGCCCAGTTATCCGCCGCAGCATCTATCCTCCGCTCCCATCTGTATTTGTCTGCTTCTGAAATTTTATTTTTGATTTTGTTGTTTAATTGGTTGAGTTTTGTTTTAAGTCTGAGGCATCGGGAACTCTGCCATTTCCGCCCGAATTCTTTCTTGCTCCTGACCAGTCTCTGTATGTGAGGGGGTAGTGGAGGCTTTTTATGACTGTTAGCGCTTAGTGGCGCGTCTATACCAGTACAGATAGTGCAATCCACGAAGACGCGCCCCACCAATTTTTGGGTCACGGGTCGCGGGGTACGGGGAGTTTCACCCGATCGAATTGAAGTAGAGCATCTTTCCCTTTGACCGTGACGCTTTCTCTTAATTGGTCTATTTATTGTAGTGTGCGCGTGCACTCAAGGGTAATTAATGTGTACCGATAACACTCGAACGTTGCACACATATATTATAAACGATTAGGAGGAATAGTGGGGCGTCTTCGTGGATTGCACTATCTATATATAAGTATTATCTATGGATTGAACAGTGTAATCGTTTAGCCGTAAGACTAGGTTTGTATTCCTATTGTGCTGCCCTCTCGTAGTGCTGCATAGTCATGATTATCGAAAAAAAAATCTTTACCCTACTTTGACAATAGATGGCACCTCATAATCATAGATTTTTTTTTAAGATTTAACACAAAACTATCATTGTTCCATGATTGTAGGTACTAAAATCTAAACAAAACGGACCCATACGGCTTCACCCGTATGGAGGGAAATAAATTGCTTTCCCC
>JAFELO010000028.1:1888428-1974113 GCA_017140195.1 Eumaeus atala | reverse complement strand
CCAGCAGTGGACAAACAAATGAATGAAATAAATTACCAAACAATCTAAAAGTGTGAATACTGTAAGTAAATTACATTCAATACAAAATTACATTTAATATTGATAAAATTAAAAATTCAGGAACTGGATAACATGAAAATTTAATTGAGACACAAAATGAAAAGGAAATGTATGAAAATGTTTACCTGATCTCCGGCACCCACTTCCTCATCATTCCTATTCACATGCACACCAGCAGCTATATCAGGCGATTGTTGATCCAATGCGAGCATTACACTGCATGTCTTGTAATCAAATCCTGTTCCCAACATGCATGATTTATGAAATGTTTGATCAAAATATAACTCAATAATGAGCACCAACATATTTGATATAGAATCAGTTGCAATATTACACATGCATAGAGATTTTAACCCCATATTTTGTATTCATGTTTATCCAGAATTAATACCTGGTCTCCGGCCCCAACTTCCATTTCCTCTCTGTTCACATGAACACCCTCTGCAATGTCTGGGCTCTGCTGCTCAATAGCCACCAATAAATTGAGTGTATGCCAATCAAAACCTAGTGTGCATGAAATAATCATGTACTTTTTGATAAAATGTGTATATTTCATTGGCTCTGGCCGTATGCCAAAGGATAATTTAACATTATGACCATATAGAATTTTGACACTTATCAAATAACATACATCTATTAATTTAATTAATAAATCAATCAATAATACCTTTAGAAGAATCATCATAGCCAATGTGCTTAACAGTTTCCCTTACAACTTTCTGATAGTCAACATTTGCTTTTGAGGTGATTTCACCACATAATAAAATCATGCCTGTCTTTGTAACAGTTTCTGAAAAATATTCATTAGTGATAACCTTGAAATTATAATTCTAGTTTCATTTTTGATATTTTCTGTAACTTACCACATGCAACTTTAGCATCAGGATCTTGCATTAAATGCGCATCAAGTATAGCATCACTTATTTGGTCACACATTTTGTCTGCAATAAATCAATATTCATTTACATTTTTGCGCGTAAGCGTCATATTTTGTTTAAATGTGGTAACCACGTGTTTTTATTTTGTATTGGGGTTTTATTTGTCACAATAGAACAATGACGTAATAAGTGGAAACGTAAAATAAAACAGATTTAACAAAATATTAACAACTAGATATAAAAAAATAAAATATATTTAATGTTCAAATTCTAAATGATACCATATGTTATTTATGTTTGATGTAATATTTGCCGCACATGTGTGAGGCAGCCATATTACATATTAAAAGCTAAATCTGAAAACTAACCTGGATGGCCTTCGCCTACAGATTCTGATGTAAATAAAAACACTGATCCATCTTCCATATCATAACTGTGCCCATTAGTTTTAGCATATCCATTCATTTTCGAGTTTTCCGGCATCCTGAATTTAGAGTTAGCTCACAAAAATAACACGACAAAGTCCCTCTATAATAATACTGTGGAAAAGAGACCCGGCGTGCGCTCGCACTGTTATTTATAAGATCGGGGTGGCACCGAGTTGATACGAATATCGACCAATCACAGCAAAGACGTTTCCATTGAATACAGCACAAGCTATATTTCTGATTGGTTATTCTTTTTGTTTTGATTACCTGAAAGAATATTTCGCGAAATATGAATAAATTAAAAAAATATAGGTGTTTTACATTATTAGGTTGATTTTTAAAAAGATTTGCTATTTGCTTAACGCCTATTAAATTTGAGATCCTTTACATATTGAGTCATTGGAGAAATGCATTAAAAATCAATAATCTCATCGAATGAGAGAGCACATATATCCTATAGGTAATGTCCATGTGGTAGTCGTATTGTACAAATCGCAAAAAAAAAACATTACGCAAAAAAAAAAACCATTTTCAAAAACAGGTCCGTTTTGGTTTGTGGCGGGCTATCGATTAGCCGGACTGTCATTGCGAGACATTCTTCAATATGGCGACCGACACTCAGACGTATTCAATTCGGCTAATCGTTAACCCGCCACAAAATAAATGGGCCGTTTTTTTTAAATGGCTAGCCGTATTAAAATACTGTGATTTAAACACTCCGACTGCGACATCCATACAGGTGTTTTAAACAAAAATCTATGAATAATTACGTATCTACCTATAAGTCTTATAACTAAGTAAGTATATTAAATTTTACGGTACCAGTTCTGCTTCGCGGTTTCACTCGCGTAAAATCTATCTCAAGGGAAAACTCATTTACAAAAATACCAAGGGAACCATTATTTTTTACGTATACCAAGTACATACCTATCTATAATAAAAACTACTATAACGGCCGGAAATTTTCTCGACAGACGGCTAGACAGGTACGCGGACTGAGTTATTCTAAGTAGGTACTTAGGATTAACGAAACAATTTTTTTTCAGGCATTTGAAACAGCCTTTCCGGCTGAAAGTTTTAGCTTTATTAAAAGGAGGTAGGTAGTAGGTGCCAGGTACTTATAGTAAATAGATAATATATACTTATTATAAGACAAAGTCCTAAAAATCCAATCAACTCAACCTATTTTCATCCGGTTTTCACACATGGACGGAGCCATCCCCCAGAAAGGTTAAAAGTGTATATTTATTTATTCGCGGGTGGAGCCGGGCGGATAGTTAAAAATATTTTACGTCTATTTCGGAGTAGGCATCTACTGCCTACTTAGTCCAGCAGAGACCTACAGTAGGAATAAAAACTAAAACTTTTTAACGCTGAATTTGTTGTGTCTAATGTAACCGAATCATAGGGATTCGGAAAAAGAAATTATCAAAAGAAACTAACGTCATTATTTGAGCTTATCGCTCAGATTTTGTTGAATTATGGTCTTATAAGATATTTAAAATTAATTTTTGAAAAAAAAAATTGACTTCAAAACCTAAAAGCAGTTTAAAACACATACAAGCTAAAAATGAGCATATTGAAGATTTAATCACTAACATAATTTTGAAATGTTATACTAAACGAAATTACTTCAAGAACAAAGGTTGCTACAGCAAGTGTTGGGCTAAATTTCGTGGGTATGAAGGGGCTTCGATTTGCTATCTTTTTGAGTGTTAAGGTCTGCAATATTATCACATACATAAAAACATGTCTGTTACAATAAAGTTCGAGGATGGTCGGCTGGTGGCGTTGGTGTCAACGAGATCATCTCAATTATCTAGGTAATATATACTAGTATTTCGATTTAAAAATAATCACAGCAATTGGCTATTCTCTTCTAACTTTGCCAGTGATCTGTGCCTTTTTTGTTGACGCGGGGAAACGCTGGGATGTTCGCGGCATAGTGACAAATACCCATAAAAACCACCGTGAGTGCCATCATTGCCGGCTTTGTTGAGGTGTCTCCAAACAACAAATCATCAGGGTAACTCGAGGGCCAGTCAGCTCTCTAAGGGACCGATGCTACCTCCACAGATGAGTTTGTCCCGCACCACTGGACAGCCCCACCAACTTCGGGAGAGTGCAATGGGGTGAGGTTCCGATTCTCGCACCTTACCCCGTGCGCAAAAGCGCCTCCTGTTGCTCGTTTGTCCCCTCTTCTTATAAAAGGGGTACAAAGAGCGATCCTCCACCCGCTCTTTAGCCTCCTCTTCTTACAGGAGGGGTGTAAAAATCATCCCCCTAGTCATCTGTGCCCTATCATCCAGCCCAACGACATGAGATGACGACGAGAATTCGGAAAAGGACAAGAGGTTGAAGAAAGTATATGAAAGAACACGTGTGCATAAAAGAATTGAGGGTTGCGTTCGATTTCCCTAGGAAACCATCATCAAACCATAACTTAGTGGGCCAGTTTCAAATTAGTATACGGAATATAAAAACAAAACGAATTATCAAAATTGGTTCACCCGGCATACCTTCTGAGGTAACAATTATAAAAAAAAAACATACAACTCTATAACCACCTCCTTTTTAAATTCGAAAAAAATGTAAACTCTGCATGCTAATACCTGCATTATATGCGGCGTGTGCACTTTTTAAGCTGTTTATTTAATTAATGGCTACGATATATTCTATTTCTATTTGTATATAGTACGATAAGATATACCATTCTAAAGCGATAGCTCAGCAGCGAAGCAAGAAATTGCCTGAAAATATAACTGTAAATACATAATTACTTACCTCGCGAAACGGTTGCACTATTGTAATCACTTGCACTACAAACCAAAAAACTATAATGGCTTTAGATCGAGTACTAACTCTAGACTGAGCAAAATTCTGTTTGTAGTTTTAACTTATGGATAAGGTCTTTAATAACGACAGATTTTATTATTGTTTTGCATGCTAGTCTAAGAGGGTGTTTAAAATTAAATAAACATAATGCGAAAGTTGAGGTAGTTTTATACATATGTATGTATATTTATTATGTTTAATTAGCTATTTATATCCCCGGTGAGAGATTAATGTAGATGTGTTATTATACATAGTGGGGATTATGATACAACAAATAAGTGGACATCGTATGTTTAATGACGTTCCTAGCCCACACACAGAAAATCAATAAAATATATTTAGTCACAAAATATTTTTTCATTTTAACAAATCTCAACACGAGGTATCCTATCGCTATGGGCATTTTATAACAAAATCGCCGACTAACGAGCGGCGCATCATGGCAGGTTGGTGTCCGCATGCTTACCTGATGCAATAAAATTAAATTATTATTCTCTGATTTAGTTTCTTTGAAAATATTTTTTAGGTTTTGTTGTCAGGACTAATGTGATAGTTTTAAAACATCAGTATATACATACTATTAGTATTTTCAATTTTCGTGGTATGTATTATAATCCCCACTCTGTATATGAGCAAAATAATTATTATAATTGAAAATTAAATTGAATGTTATATGTATTTAATGTAAAATTTACATATGATAATAATAATTATCATTTATTTTTTCACTTTCAGGGATATGAAAATAATTAATTATTTTTATTTTTATAGATAATAACTCTTGCCCGCAGTACCTACTGTTCGCGTAGATTTTAGTTGTACTAGGTACATCTGGCTATTGGGGTTGATGGTATAAAAGTACATTTGCAGACTACTGTCGTGCCATGTCATAAAAACTATAATTTACCAACGGGAGATACGAGCATGACACCATATAAAGTTATTAAAACAACAACAAATGTTTGTAATGTCTTATTTAGTGATAAGCTAATTTAATAATTCTTGATTTTTTTTGTAGGCGCGGTAAGTTTTTGATTCTGAGTCGACCGAAAGTACCCTATAGGTAAATATTCCCGTGTGTTTTAAATTTAAACGGCTGTATCTTTTAGTTACGTTGGATTAGAGGCATGATCTTTCTGTGCTAATGCTGACTGTAGTACTGCAGTGCATGAATTAATCTCGATATTTCTATATATATTATATTGTCAACAAAATAATACTTTAAGGTTTTCATGTGTCCTATTGAAGCACAAAGTCTCTAGAACTCTGTGACAAAAATTAGTTAAAAGAACAAAAACCGACGGCTTCCTGAAAAAAAAAGCTTCTACAGTGGGAGTCCTGTTAAATTATTTGTGAAGAAGAATTAGATGTGTCCTCGCTGTAGAAGCGCTATTTTTCTTTTCAGTTAGCAGTCTGGTTTTTTGTTCTTTTAATTATTTTTTTATTTATTACTCTGTGTTAACGATTTTCAATCATTTTTGCAATCGTCATTATGTGTTAGATAAGAAAAGAAAAAGAACTTCGCGAATTTGCGCCCAAAAAACCATTATGGTTCTTATTTTTTAAGGTGCCTCCCCTTGGCACTCGCGTTATCAAGACGAAAGTAACGTACATACATGCATACATACATACATACTATTACTAACGTATGAATATTCAATGTCATATTGACGTAAGGTGATGTCACATATAAAACATTTCGTTCAAAAACTATTTACTACTTTTTGTTCATTGTGAAATATAATTCAGTGTTGCAATATTATTTATGATAACATTGGCGGCTATGGGTATAATTGTAAAATTGATAGTTTTTAATTGTTATATATTTATCATACTACATATTTTCTTTATATATAAAGAAAATGATGTGTCCAGGATAGGTGTTCGTCTAAATATACACCAAGGTGTTTTTTACTCCGTATAAGGTCACCGGCGGAAGCGTGCTCCTGTCAATCCTGGAAATCCTGGAAATCACGCCGGGACTACCATTAATATTTGTTTGAGTTTTAACAGGATTTATCACTAGACCATGCCATTTACTCTACTGAGCTATTACAGCCAAATCTTTGTTTATAGCGTCAATAGCCGAGGGCAAGTCGTCTAAAGTTGATCGTGCATAAATTTACAGGTCATTGGCGTACAAATAAAAGGAGGAAGAAATAGATAAATTTATATTATTAATGAAAAGAGTAAAAAGAAGAGGAGACAAGACACCACACTGTGGAACACCGGCAGCAACCAGGGACCAGCCCGAAAAGTTATCTGCGATTTTTAATCTCTGTCGGCGTCCCACGAGGTAGTTACGAAGCCACTATATCACAGAAGAAGAGAAGTTTAGTGACTGCAATATACTAATAAGGATATCATGATCAATTAAATTAAAAGCATTACTAAAATCAACAAGTGTACAGTAAGCTGTTTATTGTCCATGGCATCTTAATCATAGCAGTACTTGTCATAGCGACCAGATCTGAAACCCGACTCTAAAGGGTTTAAGATGTTATATTTATTTACATAATTTGTGAACTGATGGTGTACTAGACGTTCTAAAACCTTTGATAGATATGGTAACACTGAGATAGGAAGGTAATCAGTCACCAATTTTGGTCGAGTGCACTTGGGTAAAGGAATAATATTAGCATCTTTCCATACCGTCGGGAAGACGCCGTAGCTTATGCAAAAGTTTAAAATATAAGTAAGAACTTCTGTTCTATCTATTTCACTTTGGAATGCCTTGCCTATCCACGTTAAGCGCGCAAAGACTATTGAAAACTTTAAAATATTAGTAAAAAAATCACTATTTGAACTGTCAAACATATAAGTAGCTACTTAAAATTTTTGTGACTTCTAATAGCATTATAGATCATCCATAGATTTAATTTATTCGTGTTCAATGGTATTAATTTATCTTTGTCTTAATCAACAATCATCGGTATGTATATTTTATTGTATATATATTTGTATGTATATGGGTATGTATGTGTATGTATATGTATGTAGTATAGGTATGCAGTTTATGTATTTGTTTTGTTTATTTATTGATATATCGTTTTTTGTGTATTTGTTTGTGCACTAGCTACAATTATTTTATGTAATTTCCTATCTTTAAGACTTGGGTTGTCTGGAAGAAATTACTTTAAAGTAATAAGGCCGCCTTTGTGTGCATTTATATTTTATTTTGTATCGTACTTTATACATCGATTGTATGTGTTGCTTTTATATTGTTCACAATAAAGAATATTTCATTCATTCATTCATTCATATATGCATGCATACATACAAATTCTCGCAAAACACCGCCCTCAGACATTTCTGACGCAGTCAGGTAAAAACCTAAGGAGAAATTTGCTTTTATCATAAACGAGCGTCTGGGCTTTGCACGGTTGGATCCATTTGGATAGGAAGATCTTTGTATTTGAGAGAGAGAAATTGCAAGGGAGCACTTGAAATATTTCATTAAAATATGATGATAATCAAATTGTTGACCTAGATTACCATAGCTTCATATTGAGGTTAGGGTTTTATTAATTGTCTCAAATAATAGGTACCTAACTATCTATCTAGATATCAATGCCTTGACGCTATGTCCGTTTGACAGTTGTTGCTGGTGAGATAGTTACTAGCATAAATCCTGGTCATTCTCTTAGACTATGATTATGGAAGGTCAGAAGTGGAGTGGAGTCAGAATTAGTGATAAAGCAAGCCAAAGCGAAATGTTTTTTAATGTGAAAATAATGATAAGGGAGTATTATCTAAATAAGACATTATTTTCATTTACACTTGAGCTGGTACCATATCTAAATAACCTAAGTAAAAATAAATTTTGAATCATTGAATTGTGGTGAATGTCACAAAGGTTGGTTCAACAGTGCAAGTGAAGATAAAGTGCAGGATCTATAAAATGTTTATTTAGGAACTAAAAAGGGTGGTAAAAAACACAGTGACCTACAGGCGGAGGGCGAAAAACATGGTCAGGTTTTGACTGCTGAGCATCACTTGGAAATTTTTTACTCAAACGTCTCAATGTTACTTCACAACTACGACTATTTAAATAACTAATAAAGTAATTTTCATAGTACCGTAAGTACCAACCTACCTAGATTTATATCACTATTGTAGGATAACTTTTCTTCTGTAAAAAAGTCCCTATACTTAGTCTTGCCACAAATATTCTTGGAATGAAAAACAACATTCTTTATTGTATGTACACGATATACAGTGTGTTCGTTTAATACAAACTATTGAAAAACATAAAGCTCATTCGTAGTGGTCTCGAAAGGCTGCAATGCAGTCTTAAAATCGTTGAATCCAGTTATCAATAGAACCACGCACTCTTTCCATGGAAAGAGTTTTCACTGCCAATCGTATGGATTATTCTGAGAATATTGATGTCTTAAGTTTACGCGAGTGTTAGACATTACAATAAAACTACTTTTAAGGATTTCACGAGTATTTTTACGGTCACGAGAGCTTACCCTTGACCATAAAAGTAGTTTTATTGTAATATTCTAAGGATATCAAATTATCATTGCATTTGTAGCAAGCCATACTGCGTCCGGAACTTACGTTTTTAACCAGTATGGACCAACCGACCTTTACGGACTAGTGCCAGTTTTGCTGAAAAGAACATTCCTAATTATTGAACACGGTGCTGTTAGGTGCATGGTAAGGCGTTTAACTGCCTTCTCAAAGATGGCATTTAATTTAATGCCCATTACTTGTACTGATGTTATGTGGCTCAGTCCCTCCTTCATAGCTAAAATCACCAAACCATCACTGATACACCTGATACGTACAGATCATCACACATCTTTGATAAAGCCCACGTACACTTTGTTGCCAAATTGGAAATCTTCTTTAGAGCTTTGAGCAAAACAAAATTAATGTATTTAACGTTAATATTGTTAGTCATACAGCTCAATGTTAAAAAAATCTCATTACTTAGTAAACGCATTCTTTATGACCAATTCTTCTGTATCCCCTTTGCGTGCCGCCTAATTAGTTTATTGTTTTGATTTTACCACATTATTCTTTTATAAACTATCAGATAAGAAGTGATTTGAGTTTTTTAAAATACGCGACATGGTAGACCAGGTGCTTCGTCTCCGGGAGCCTCCAATACAGCTGTTGAAGTCACCTCCGTAGGTGTTTAATCGGCATTGCACCCCCGAGTGCCTAGTCCGACATACGGTCTAGGGGCCACCTGGGCCCCTAAATATCATCTCACGGCTTCGTCTCACGAGATAAAATCTTTTGATTAAGTACAAGATTTCTTTGAATTCTTTCTTTTACTGTTAAGATCGCCTTTGCGGTACGAACACAACTTGGAGGGCCTGATCATCTTCTGTCATTTACAGAAGAAGTTTCATTGTGCATGTCAAAGGCCCGGTACACAAACATTTTGACTCTCCATACGAGTTTTAAGAATTGCATTTGTCTCCATATCTACTTTGTGTAATGCAATCACAGTGATTCTGTTCGCTTTAATTCCCCACACCATTTTAATATCGCAAAATATTGTATAATTTGGCGCCAATAGGTACCTAAATGAGAAAACACAATGAACAATCGTATGACAATGACAGATTCCAAATTCAAATGTAACATGTTTTATTGAAACAGTGTTTACGGCCAGACTAAGTATTAGTAGTTCACAAATTGTAAATGTACTAAATAGGCATTCATGACCGCAGCACCTGACCTCTGAACTTGGCGAAAGGCCGCTTGCCTATTGCTAAGGAAGCCAAGGCCATACTCTCTGTTAACTTCTTTGTTGCGAAATAAATCGATAACCTCAGAGGAGTCACTCAATGCGTTCCAAAAATCTTTTGCGAACAATCTAGCCGAATTATAAAAAAGAGCTTTAACAAAGTACCTCAAAACGTATTGAAAGCATTGCATACTTTGATTATTTCAAATACAGATTGATTAACTCAACAATTTAGTTTTGCCTGTGTCTACTACAATTTCTTCGGGCTAAAAAGAAAATTTTGTTATTTATATAATTCGCACTTAAATTTCAATCTGCGCCAGATTGGGTTTAGTGATTCTACGTGATATAACAACAAACATACACACAACTTTCTTGTTTATAATATTGGTAAGTTTGGGAAATTGGGCCACCGCGACTCGTCTACTTCAATTTTTTTTAATATAAGGGGACAAACGAATGGTCAGGGCTATTTGAAGATTACTAAATATCCACATAATTATTCATTCGTTCAAAAATGACAAAGAATACACTGAAAGTTTGAAATGAAACTAAACAGATTGTCAATATATTCTGGTGAGTGATACTCTTAATAATGTTGTTAAAGATGGGCTTAGCAATGCAAACATACCTATAGCTTTTCTTTCATTGTCGAATTATTTTGTATTTGTCGATCAATATCGGGATAATACCATTGACCGATATCGGCACGCAACATTTCTCATGTTGCGGACCTAGGGGCTGGGACTGAACCTAATGGTCCATTGGAACGAGGTGGGCCCTCCCTCCTCCCTCCAATGGACCAGGAGGAAAGGAGGGCAAGGGAGGCATAGTTATTATGCGGATGTTCATGTGCGTCGGTAGTCCTAAAAGGCTCCTTGCTGCCTCCTATACTATAAATTAAGAGAAGAAATTTGGGTTCAATGTCATTCCTACAGTACAAATAATATATTCTATGTCAGGTGTGCATAAATTTCATGCCTCTTAATCTATCCCAGTTTTGGGGGTCGAGAAAGGCCCACCACTCACTGGTAGATAAAATCGATGACGGGCTGATTTTATTCGCTGCCACACCCGACGAATGATTCATGTTTTTACTTGTCACAGCGAGCATATCAAATATATACATACTCATCACAGTAAAAAAAAAGACAGAAAAGCCAAAACAATATAATATCTGGATTAGTAGGTATAATTAGTTTGTGAGAAAACACTGCAGTTAACATTGGAGGAGAGGAGGGTATAAGGGTAACGCATCAGCACCATAGAAATAATATAGATAGAGTTTATAACGGTGAGCGTTTTTTTTTCTCTCTTTGTCTGCATAATCTCGCATACGCATCGCGTGCAACGAGATACTATAGGTAGAGAACTGAGAACAGAAGCCAGCCCAAAACGCTATCGTCTAAGTCCAAAGAGACTGCAAATCTAGTTAACTTACGTTACTGAAGAAAGGGAGACAGAGGTCCCCTTTCTTCAGTAATTTCTCAGAATAGATAGACAAAGTTAGTAATGTAATTCTCATCTTCATTCTCTACGGCCACACGTTCATCTATGCCTATGGGATCCCTGCACTATCTATATATCGCCTCTATGACTGCGAGAAAAATGAGTGAAAAAGAAAGACCATGATTAACCACATTTTCTTTCCCATTCAACTTAAACAGATGCGCTTCCCTTCTCTATCCAGATTATCTTTATGAGCAGTATAGCTGCTCGTTGGTCCTCCTATAATATTAAAAAAAACCGGCCCTGAGTTTATTTTGCTTCGTAACAGGTTGCTGAGCTCTGGGTTGTTGATTTATAATGTAAATGTACATAAAAATTGTAAATATCCTTCTCGGTTCTAGCTTCATCCTGTTTCTATGTCGGAAATGGAAACAGGACAGGATGATATCAGATTTGGCTACCAAACCTAGGGAATGTCATAAAGGCGCACGGTTTTAGACGATTGTCATCTGTCCCCTTGTAACCCAAAGGGACCCAATTCTAGTTAAAACTTTCCTCATGGATCGCGATATTTTCCTTCACCGTTAAATGTATGTGCTGCGTAGAATTTTACATTTTCTAAGCGTCGCAAATAATATTTGAATTACCATACATTTACGTCACGAGTATACTGCGTGACGCCAGACACAATTTTTTTTTTATATTGTCCCATGTACAATGATTGTCATTTCATGTTCATCGCGTGGCTTATAATCGTTACTTAATCAATAAATAATTAAGTTTTGTAGCAGGAAGAAGCGATATCTCTTTGTAAATAGCACGACCAATGCTCTTGGTGCGTGATTATAAACGTTGATAAACTTTAAACTTTTGTATGTCACGAAATCATGACTATTTATTATGAGTGTACTTTTTTTGTACAAACTGTATTAATCTGACGCAATTGTACTGCAATTTACTTTAGTAATAAATAATTTGATCAATAATATACACGTGTAGATGTGAAAATAGAACTCACAGAAGCAATCCTATAAGAAAGCGGTATAGATGTGTATAAATTGTTCGGTATACTTATATCAGTTTGTTTTAGTTTACTCCATAAGAAATTATATTTAAGGTAATGAAGTATGAAAAAATATGAGGTGTACAATCGTGTCAGACATTTCACGAACAGCTTAGCGTAACGCCATAGTAACGCTTCACGTTTTACCACGTTTAGATCGCTTGCGTATGTTTCTTGCGAGCCTGTCATTTTAGAGGATACACCCCAAGCGTGTGTCATGACACATACAGTATTAAATGTCTGCTGAGCTCATATGGTTATAGAACTTTGGATTTTTGTAGCACACACCATCTTGCCATTAGGAATATCTTTCGACACAAAAAAACTATTTTCATTTTTTTATATGGTAAGGGGACAAATGAGCAGTATAGATGACCGACGCCTAGTGAGCAAATTGTGCATGTGTGCATTTTATTCCTTTCCTCCCCCCCCCCCTCCCCCCAATTGATCACCGGCTACGCACAAATCGCAGGAAGCGCGATAGCAAAGCCATCATGTGAGCGAAATGAAGGTATCCTCCCAGTCTTGCCGGCCCAATAGCGCTGCATACCATGGCACTACCTCTTATTAATCATCCTCATTATCAGCCCCTATCGGTCCACTGCTGGACATAGGCCTCTTTCAATGAATGTCAAGACGACCAAACCCCTGCAACTCGCATCCATCCCGAACCAGTTACTGCAAGGAGATTGTCTTACCACCCGTTGAACGGTCGACCAACACTTCGTTTTCCTAAACGCGGCCGCCATTCCAGAACCCTACAAGCCCATCTGCCATCTGATCTTCTGAGTGTGTGACCACTTCATTGCCACTTCAGCGAGTTTATTCGTCGCGTGATATCGGATACCGTAATTCTTGTGCCTTATGACTTCTTTACCAGAACACAATAGTTGCCCGAGGCATTCGTCTACGACTCCGAGAATAGCACCATCGACATTATCTGGCCTAGGGAGAACGTGTTCGTTGAACATGACCTTTGACGAGATACGTGGCCTCCACTCCAGAACTTACTGGCCCACCTGGCATCCGTTCTTCTGAGTGTGAGACCAGCCCATTGCCATTTCAGCGAGTTTATTCGTCGCGTGATATCGGATACCTTCTTCCTTTGCCTGAAGACTTCTTTACGAATTCTGTCGATCAGAGAAACACCCAACATAACAAGTTCAATAGCCTGTTGAGCTACCATAAACTTGCGAACCAGTCCTAAATTAAGAGGACATGTTTCGGCCCCGTAGGTCATCACGGGGAGAACGCATTGGTTGAAGATTTTTGTCTTCAAGCTCTACGGTATAGGCGACGTGAAAATGAGACGAATCTTCCGGAATGCTGCCCAACCCAACTGAATCCTTCTATCGTCTTCCTTCTCAAAGTTATGTCCACCTAATTGCAATAGTTACCCGACTTTTGTGCAAAACAAGCAAGAATTTGATATATTAATAAAATAAACATACATATATAAACATTTACTACACATTATATTCTCATAATTATACGCCTTGTTCACATATTTATACAATCATTTATTGCATATTGCATTTATTGCATTCAAATAATAATACACGGTTTATGACTACATTTTTAAAATGCTTCAGCAACACATGTTGGGGGTCAATGTTGTTTATACGTCTTTTGTAATTTAAATAAATATCTTTTGGTATGTGACTATTAGGGATTGTGACATGAAACAAAATTCCGATCAATACATTTTTTGAAAATCTACTCAACGGATTCTCTTGCGTTCGTTGCGTGGGTATAATTTGTTATGACAGCAATCCGGCTCATGTTATTCAAGGGCGTGGAGTCATGGAGTCTGTATGTACACGAAAATAAAATTGAAACAAAACAATCAAACCGAATTCGGTTAAATAAATTAATTTTAAAATTGTATACTGCTATATATACGTAGTTTGGCCATAAATACTGTTGCAATTAAAAACAAAAATTACACTTGAAATTGGAATCTGTCATTAGACATCTGACTGTTCATCATAATACGATGTCATTTTCTCATTTTGGCGCCAATACATTGTACAATATCTTGCGATACTAGGATGGGTGATAAAGAGAAGAGGATCGCTGTGAGTGCATTACACAAAGTAGGTATGGAGCCAAGCAATTTTTAAAACTCTCCATAATCTTGGTGTTAGACAAATATTTGTGTACCGGGCTATTAATAAAAGAAAGCGTCCACGTAGTGTTCGTACGAAAAAGGTGGTCAAAGCAGGAAGGCAAAGAATTCGAATAAATCCTGTCCGAAAGCAAAAGATTTCATCTCGGGAAATGAAGATAGCACCTAGGACCACGTCGCGTAATTTAATAGTTGACTTAGGACTTGTAGCATATAAGAGTCTTCGCAACTGGTCTTTTCTTAATATAATAAAATAAATTAAAAATGAATGGTGAAATCGAAACAACCACTGAGGCGGTACACAAGGGAATGTCACAGAAAAAATTGTTTACGGATGAGATTTTTTTTACAATTGAGCAACAATTTAACAAACAAGGTAAACATATTTATACTCAAATCTCTAAGGCAGGTTCCCAATTTGTCGGCAGAGTGCAACGTGGGCATTATCCGACGTCAGTGATGGTTTGGTGGGGTGTCAGCTATGAAGGAGTGAATGGGACATATTCTTATGAAAAAGGTATCAAAACACACCGTCCTTGAGAAGATAGTTAAGGCCCTTAACAAAACCGTGTTCAATAACGGCCCTTCCAGCATGACTCGGGACCAGATCATATAGTTCATGATCAGAGCTTAAGACTACCTTCCATCTAGTCCCGACCATAATCCGCTGGATTATGATTTATTCAGCGGTTCAGTTTTAGAGAGTACAGACAGAGTTCAGTTTTAGAGAGTTGCTCTAAACGCCACGATAATTTGGAATCCTTAAAATGATCTATACGATTGGCAATGAAGAATTACGCCATGAAAGAATGCGTGCTTCTATTGATAACTAGCCTCAAAGTTGAAAGTACTGTATTGCTGCCAGTGGAGACCACTGCGAATAAGCTTTTTATATTTTAATTGTTTTATGTTTGTGTATTAAACTAACACCCTGTAAAAGTAATAAATGTTATTTGTAATGAAAAATTTTTTTTTCTTTGTTACAACATTTATGGCAACACTAGATACAAAAATAATATAACATCTGTGAACTTATCACACCACGTTAGCCTAGTCCCGTGGCAAGTACGGTAAGGACTTGTGTTACAGTTACTACGCAACGGAAATATATATTTATATTCAATTATTAAGCAATATTCATGTAAATTTAAGAAATTGTATATTTTTATGATTTTTATTATAGAAATATATACATGACATAAGCGGTATTCAAACCCGCGACCTCTGCTGTAACACACGGAATAATCGTCACGTTTCCAACTAATCGTCAAATCATCCGATCGTCAAATCAATCTTGGTGTAATTTTGAATAATTACAATAAAATTAAATTTTGCCTGAAGTCGGTGCTATGACAACGGCACTTGTCTGCGCCTGCCACGCCACACCAACCACGAGGAAAAACATTAAATATATCGAATCATGTTAAATAAATCTATGAAACATGTAGACAATTAAAATATAAAAGTATAATGATATGAGATTGTCCAATTGTTATGTCAGAATCTATTAAGATAAAAAGATACATGGTAAGTGTCACAAACAATGATATCGTGTTTTGATAGGCATTTTAAACATTGATGGTACGGAGAATGTTAAATAGAGAAGGTTTCCGTTTAACCATAGAGCATATTTTAAAGAATTATAATAGTATGACGCGATATATTATTAACGAAGTGCAACGGATGTAGGTACTGAGAAAGGCCAATATCATGAGATTGAACAGATACTGTCAGGAGTCTTTGCAACCGGCGCGCGGCGTGTCTGTATGAAGAGAGTAATTAATGTGTTAATTACTCTCTTCCTATGTAAGGATCGTGATGTATGGCACTCCGTTCGCTCTGCCTACATTGGGGACCTGGCGCAAAGATGTGTGTGTATAATATTAAGTAGAATCTATCCTAATCGAACCTTCTCTTATGCATTTTTTAGCATAAAAAGTAAATTTTACATTATTCCCGATTAGGTAATCTGTGCCAAATTTTACTGAAATTCGTTCCGTTGTTTATGCATGAAGGAATAAAAAAGGTTGATACAATTTACAAGCTTTCGTATTTATAACATTAGTAGTATTATGTTCGCTGGCCCGTCGACACTCGACAGAGGCGTAATCTGACCTGTGCCGCGTTTAAATATGAACTTGGTAGCACGAGTTTCTTGTAGCACTTAGTGAATGTACCATAGGAGACTCGAGCTTCAATGTTCCAATATCATGTTAAGTTCAATTAGAAAGTCATGATGAGTTTTTAAGAGGTGTTATGCTGCATTGTAGCTGAATCGGGCGGACTCATACCTCTCGCTTGACAATTATTGTGTCGCGTATGTGTGGTACTGCACGCAAATGAATGAGAGGTACATCCCCAGTCGTGATGACCCAATTCAGCTGCTATGCAGCATGACACTAGCATCGGAATTACACGTTTGCGGAGATGCGAAGATGGCGCTTTATCTTTTTTAGTAATAGAGTGTCCCTGTGTTCGTGTCGGGTCTTGATGGAAACCCGACCCCGCAACATAGACACGACGTCGTAGGTACTTTTCAAGCAGCCGGACAATCCCCAAGATGGTAAAGTGTAGATTTCCCACCGCGTCAGTCTTTCGCTGGAGGGTTCCTGAAGCCTGCAGATCGTACAATCTTTGGCATTTATAATATTAGAAACATATCCTACTAACACTAAAATATGTTGGTTTGGCAGAATGGGTACAGCTAAACCTTAACCTTAGTATGACAATAAGCGTGATCAAGTACAATTGATGAAATAAAAAGGACAAATGAATTAATGAAGGAATGTTGAAGACACGAAGAAATTATGATAGATATATAGATAAACGTTGAAGAAATGAAGTGATACTTATGTACTTTTAGTGTGAAACGAAACGTTCCCTTTACAATCTTCTGAAGTGCCAACTTACGAAAGAAACGTCGAAAACAACTTTATCACATTCGGTATAGATATGAACTGTTGTGATTAGGAAAACTTTAACCTCCCGAGGTTGTCTAATGTTATAGCTAAACTCACAATATCAGGGGTGACAACGTCTTCTCTAAACGTGTCTCGCCCAGAAGATACACGCAAAATGTTGTTAAATCCCTATGCAAAAATAAACTGACAATAGTCAATGATATAATAAAGTACGTCGTGTTTGGCTGCTTTTGCTTTTTGTGAGAAAACCCTGAGTTGTTTATAAATAAAATATAGATTAGGCTACATATTATTCTCCTCCTCCTCCAGCTCTATAAAGTCCTAAATGTTTCAGTGAAAATTTTTTTTACTGTTATTTCATTTCGTTATAAAAATTATGTACATGAAAAAACTTTATTTTGAAATGACTGACAGACAATTCAATTTTATTTATATGTATAGATGACCTCATATAAAATTTCGAAAACAAAAACCCGACTGATCCAAGTGTTTTTTAATCAGCGAGTCACCCCGGCAACGTCCGAGATTACCTTGGGCCGGGTTAACACCTTAATTAATTTTAACTATTATTATTTAAACAACACAATAAAACGTTCCTCAGGAATCGCTCAATCAATTATTGAAAACCGTAACGGATTACGGTAGATTTTGAGAAAATCGATCACATACTTACTGTCCGTCTGACAGCAGAAAATACTGCGAGAAAATGGTTTTGTGTTTGAGACACTGGCAGGTTGTAATTTATTCTGAAAATATAATTATTTATAAGTCAAAACGATACGTTACAATTTTAAAATTTCCCTCTAATTTTTTACCACCAATCTAAAAGTTTCTTGTCGGACGAAAAGTACGATAGATTTCAAATGGCAATTATGGAGTGTTAAAGTGTTTCAAAATGTATCGACGCCTCTCAATGTGAAACCACCTAGAAGCGCAGCGAAGGCAAATTTTTATTTTGGCAAAACTTTCTGAGTACGTGTAAAATACGTAGTTACTATAAAAGATTAGGGAACGTGAAAAGCAGAAGCGGTACAGCGGATAACAACAAGGTTTTCAAACCACTATAAGTTTAAAAAAATATAAAAACAGTTGTCATGTGTATTTAAAGCACTTCACAGATTAGTATTAATGTGATGTAACATATGACGTTACATGCCCAATCATCCAGTTATCTCGAGTTATTGTTGAAGTAAAGTTTAACTAACGATAACCACATGTTTATTAAAGGGAACATTAACAATTTGTTTATAGTGTCAAAGCGGTGTCACGTTGCATCATAACGTTCTAACAAAGACAAGGGTATCGTGTAGTTGGAAATTGGAAACGAGTTTATATGTTTAATTAAATAAGGAAAGTAAAGAGTTCTTTAATTCGGACAAAATCCATACGGATTAGTAACAAGAATCATGAACTATGCGAGCAATACAAAAATTGTAGTAGGAGGCAGTGCCATGCTGCATTGCGGAATCAAGCTAGCACGATCGGGGTTGTATCGCTCCCCATGATACCTAAGTGAAAACCTCGCTCTTATGTTTTGGGCGGTTTGTGAGTAGCCGGTGGACCATAGGAGGGGAGGAAGAAAAGAGGGCAACACAACTGCATGATTGAACATGGACATGCGAATGTCCACGAGCGTCGGGTACGTGAAACGCAAAAATTGTAAAAAAAAAATGTGAATATAGAATAGAATAAAACTTCAGTCGAAAAGTGGTTTGAAATAAATTAATTTGGTATTTTAAGAGATATGAGATTTTCTTGTTGGCCGCTACGCATCCGTAATATACATATGTAGGATAGAGCTGAATTATATGTAAGTATATCACCCGAGCGAAAATATATAAAACATTGTTTTTTTTTTCAATACTTTAATGAGATTGTGTACTTAAGAGTGTAAACTTTATCCTATGATCAAAACGACCGATCATAAAATTTGTACTGTTCTTTTGACTGCTCTATGCTGATGAAAGTGTCCCGCGCAGCTTCTTCGGTTACAAGACAGGTCGGGTGACGTTCTAGGTGAGACCACCTCCTTTTCCGGTGATGGGAAGGATGCATCACGATAGTTTTTTAAGATTTGCTAATAACTGTTATTAACTTCACCGAGTGGACGGGGTCCTATCGCCTCCCCCTCTCTAACAAGGGGAGCAACTCACACGCGGCAGCTAGAGTCCGCCTTAAGTTATCGTGGGGGCTGGAGGAGCTCCTTTCGCTATCATGACTGGGGAGAACTTTCCCCCCATTCCCGCTCGGGCGGGTGTTTGTACTATGCATGAGACCCAAACATGACACATTATCTAAATTAGCATCGTGATCCGTAGTCATTCATCATTGTTATTATCAGCAGCAGAGAGTGACACAGGTCACGGTCACTAGCTTCCAGCCGCTTACCGTGGACTTGACCAGGACTCATCAGTCCACCGGGTGGAAAGTCGTCCAACATTACAGGGATCATGCATAGAGAATATAGCCATGATCCATGGAATGTGGTACTAGCGGCCCTTGCGGATTTTTTACGGTTAGTAAAATATCGCTAGGCTACGTGCTTGACTCTAGAATCATCTAAGTAGTGGTGAAAATAGAAATAAAATTGTGCTTGTAGTCTAATCACTATTGTACTTGTTAGTATACATACTTCAGAGTTTTGTATACATTCAAAGGCTATATAAAATTGAATTAAATGAAAGCGAAATGGAAAAATATATAAACATAAATATAATAATTGTTATTGAACGTCAAAATCGTACCACTAGTTCAAGTTTAGGTACAATAGATTATATATTAAAGTGGTACCACTTTAATATATAATAGGTATATTTCACATGACTAATTTTGCTATCGATTTGTTAGATTTACTAATCGAATTTGTGTGCCACGCGCCTACTTCCCATAACATTTTCATTACGCTGTGCTTGGTCGCCGTCCCTAATTTCCATAACTTGTGTTTGTAGTGTGGAAAAACGGACAGTTCATACAAAAACTGTATGCAGCAGTGCATAATTATACAGAACATATTATATTAATATTATATTTAGATAAATATATTGCACTATAAATGAAAATGGTACCGGAATGAAATACATATTATATTTTTGTTAACTGTAGGTTTATTTATAAACTTTATCATCATCACTTAAGAGTCAAGTCATTGTCTGTGCAGGTTCAATGATATTCGCTTCTTTTTACGGCCAGGAACTTCAGCTATCTGTAACTGACGTTTATTTTTCCTTCAGCTGCTCTGTTTTCCTCCGCTACGTTTCCCTACCATCTTTCCTTCTCAGATGGTGTCAAAACAAATGTTTACCTTTGTCCAAACCATCTTGCTTCATCTGCTTTCAATCGTTCTCAGCAAAGACCTCCTACGCCCTATCTACCACTTCCTGACCAGGGACCTCATCCAAGATGGATGGACCAAAGATTACCACCGTTTAGTTAAATTTTATAACATTTTTGTAAATATTAATTTTAGTACTTATTTAGGTGTTTCTTAATATTAAAGGGGGGGTTGACCAGTGCTATCTTTGACCGCAAGGATAGCGATGGCCATGTCACGTCGGGCGCACGTCTGGAGTTGGTGATTAGGCTTCCTATTTAAAGTAATTTATTTTCATGTCCTTTATTCTATGGAGATACTCCAAATTCTATATAAATTTATACAACCTATATGAAATGAATTAAAATATAAATCAAAAGACTCTAGTACATTTTATGTGAACGTATCGTGGTGTGTTGAATAGACAGGATACTGTCGAAAAAATATAAACCAGGACATTACCTGAGAGAATAGGATCGTAGGCAATCTTTCTTTCTTTGCTTTTACGCACCATTATCGACTCTGGGTGGGGTCCAGTGGTGAGTGAGGCTCAGGGTCAAGTCATAACAGTGTGGTATAACCATAAAAACCACAGCGAATGCCATGGGTGTCGCCTTTGGTGAGGTGCACCGGAAATATAAATCATCAGGGCGCCCCGACAGCTAGTCGGTCCCCTAAGGGTCCGACGCCTTCTCCACGGAACGGTTGCCCCCCACCCCAGGACAACCCCACAAGCCTTGTACCAGTGCAATCAGGTGAGGTTCCCATGTTCGTCCCTCGCCCCGTGCCCAAAGGCACAAAAATAAGGTTGGTACAAGGAGCAACCCCCATCGGTGCAATTAGCTGCGCCCAAGGTCTCTGGGTTTACTCCGGGCTACTGAGACACTCCACACCGCCACGGCAAGGCTGGAACCATGGTGGGGCTACCGCCTGCAATGCTACGCTATATGATATAATGTATGTAATAAAATGGTTATCAGTCTACCTGCTGCCAGTGTTTTCACTATTCTATAAGCACAGGTCTGAAAATGGCGATAGACAAATGCAGGTCACTCGGTCATCTGTTGGGTTTAAATATTATCGCGTAATGAGTGGACATAACATTATATACAATATACCTATCTATATATTTCAAACATATCAAGAATGATGTCAGCGTTTATATATCTGTGCATGTTATGAAGTATATTATTTCATTATAGTGCTTTGTCAGTGAGAATAATTAAAAATCTGCGCGTTAAGAATATCACCAAGAAACGTGATTTGGTCATTTGATACGAACACTTTCTGAGAATAATATACGATTATATAACGTAATTTACGATGTGATTGTACTAAATAAACAATACTCTGAATAGGAATTATTCGCTAAATGATTTAAATAATATGATCCCTTATACTCCTTGGTCCCAGAGATCACCCCACAAAACTTGGTGGATCTGATGGATCTTGGATGAGCTCATACAGAACGTTTTCCCGTGTGTGCAGGACCGATTCTTATAGAAACACGGGTTAGAAATTGATCATTGCATTTGTCAGTTTCCAACTGGCCACGGCAACTTTAAGAGGAACCTTTAGCTGGCACCGTCACCCCTCTCAAGTCTGATCCTTGGCATCCTGAAAAAACCACATGTGATTGTGGTCTTTGGTTGAGCGGAACATGATAATATTAGTATTGTCACTGGAGTAATTAGCTATGGTGACCTCGTTAACAATTTGGCAAATTTTAGCGACTTTAGCAATTTTTTAATAAACAGTAATGGTAGCAAATAAACATAGCTCAATCATAGTATACTTAGTCTAGCCATAAATACTGTTTCAATTAAAAACACAAATTTCATTTGAACTTGGAATATGTAATTTATATACGAATGTTCATTGTGTTTTCCCACTTTGGCGCCAATACATTGTACAATATTTTGCGATATCAAAGTGTGATAAAGAGAAGAGAATGGCTGTGTTTTCATTACACAAAGTAGATTTGGAGCCTAATGCAATTTTCAAAACTCTCCATACATTTGGTATTAATCGAATGTTTGTGTACCGGGTTAACAATAGGTACATGACACTTCCTCCGTTTACAGATAAAGATCGGGCCGTACACGTAGTGTTAGGGAAAGAATTTGAAGAAATCTTGTCCGAAAGCAAAAATTTTATCGGGAAGCACCTAGGACCATGTCACGTATTTTAAGAGATGACATAAGACTTGCAGTCTACGAGAGACTCAGTGGTCACTTCTTAACTAAGAAATTAAAGATGAATAGGGTGGTAAAATCGAAACAACTACAGAAGTGGTACGCAAATGGAGGTCACAGAAATATTTGTTAACGGATGAGATTTTTTTTACAAATGAGCAACATTTGAACAAACAAAATGACGCTATTTAGAGCGTCATTTTGTTTGTTCGCCATAAATGCTCAAAGCTCTGAGGAAGTTTCCCGATTAGTCGAGAGAGTGCAACGTGGGCATCATCCTTCTTCAGTGATGGTAGGGTTGGGTGTTAGCTATGAACAGTGAGTGGTGAGTGAAAAAGATATCAAAGCATCGGTACAAGTGTATCAAGATACCATTCTTCAGAAGGTAGTTAAGTCCCTTAATAGTATTAATAATGGTCCAATAACCAAGTGTGGTCCCTCCAACAAGAGTCCGCACCGGGTCATTAAGAGCCCGATCTATGCAGTCTTGGTTGGAAGCTCACGTCTCGGCGTTCATCAAATCTGAGGACTGGCCGTCGTATAGCCCCGAGTTTAATCTGCTGGGTTTATTATCTATAGTCAGTTGTCGAGAGTACAGCTTGCTGTAAACGCCATGATAATTTGGAATCCCTAAAACAATGCATACGATTGGCAGTGAAGAAGTGTGTGCTTCCATTGATCATTGGCCTCAACGTTTAAAGGACCGTATTGCAGCCAATGGATACCACTTTGAATAAGTTTTTTTTTGTATTTTGGATTGTTTTATATTTGTGTATTTAACTAACACATACCGTAAAAATAATAAATGTTATTTGCAATAAAAAAAAAAAAAATTCTTCGTTGCTATATGTCTGGCAAGACAGACAGATGTTGATAATACCTTGAGCTATTGACTTTGTTAGTGCGTAATCAATATCGGCTAAGAATTTATTTACATCTTCATGGTGACAGGCTTCACCTGGCTGCCCTCTCTTTTTCTTGGTTTGCTTGAACCTTCAACCGACTCCTTACTGAAAACAAAAAACAAGGCTTCCAATGTGGGAGTCCTGTTAATTTGTGAAAAAGAATTAGATGGGTCCTCGTTGTGGAAACCTAATTTTTCTTTTGAGTTAGAAGTCTGGTTTTTTGTTCTTTTAATTATTTTTTTATTTTATATTCTTTAGTTTCTGTTAACGAACTTGGAGCTACAAGTTATATGCATTTTTGCAATCGTCATTATGTGTTAGGTAAGAAAATCAGGTCAGAAATAGTTAGTTTGACTAACACTTTTGCAGTTGTATACTTCTGTTGGCGCGTTGGGGAAAAATTCTGGGAGCGAAATTTTTACGATGCGACGATTATTCGTGACGGTGTGCGCCCGTTACCAATAATCGTCAACCTCACGTTAGCTATAGTAAAAATTTTAGTTTGAAAAAATAAAATTTTTACTTTAAAAAAGTTGCCAACAAAATGTTATTTTTTAGAGTTTTTTTTTTAGAGATTTTCATCTTGTTACGCCTAAGAAGTATAACTTTTAACACGTGTACATAAGTAAGTAGGTACACACAGACTTTTCTTTTAATACATATAGGCAATGGGCAAATGGGGGGAACCTGATATCATGGTGACTATTGACTATTTTTTTATTTAATCTCATGATCACCGCATTGCCTCCTTTTTTTAGTGCTTAAGTAACATGTGTTTTTTTGGTCGTATTTCTTTGCTACTGAATCCAAGATGATGCTGAGTGAGTTTGGCTTCTGTAACAACAATACGTCTCAGGACAGTTCCCTAATGGGGTAAGAAGAGTGAGAGCAGTGCCTCGTACCATACAACCTAACTGACCTGTAAAATAATCAAAGTGCCGCTATAGTAAAATTGAACATTAACTTTTTTATAGTATAGGGGGACAAACGAGCTATCGGTGCCCATCTACGACTACCGACGCCGATGAAAAACTGGTTTAAAATTGTTTTATTACAATGATGTAGGTTATCTTATCTTCCTTTGAGTGACACTCGGGCGGGAAGTACGTCATGTCTCCTCGACATTCATTATATTTTCATGGCCAACAGAGTTAGGGTCTAAAATACTTAATAGTTGGGTGATAGGTAGGACTTGTAATCTTATCTCTCCGAATATAAAGAGTGGTATTCTCGTAAAATGCTTTTTTAGAATATAAGATGGCATACGAACAGTCCGGACTTTCTTACCTCCTCTGTAATTGACCACCGGAAAGATAGAAACGGCACAAAATGTAGAGCGTAAATTTGTGACGGATAGTGTGGTGAGCGACGTAGCGAAGTACCTCTCGCTCAGATGTATCCCCTGATCTGCACCTTTACAAAAATATGTGGCAGAAAGAAATTGTTCTAAGGTAACAGAAAAAAACATTTCGCAGCAAAAGTGCAAGCGCCGTGCCGGTATGAATTGCTATTTCTCCTGATAAATAAGGTCTAATGAATGTATTCATTTGACCTTATTTATCAATCTCTCCGTTATCATTTCTAATGACTGACACGTGTCAACGCATCATTTCTGATGTTATTGTGCGCTTTTATAGCATGACGTGCACACAATGCCATGAGAGAACTAGTGCAAGACCCAGCAGCGTTAGCCGTCTACCGCAGGCTTTAACGACCCTTGTCAATATTCTATTCCGCATGGAATACGTCAAAAACTGTGACACCTTCAGTGTCACGTTTCGTGCGGTTTGGGACCAGGTTGGCTCAACGCATCGGCAAAGTAATTATATGGATGTTCATGGACGTCGTTAGTCCAAAAAAAGGCTTTTGCATATACGTACGTACTTACGTACGTAGGGAGTACGTATATCTGTTAATACGTTTGCTCCTTATCAAATTAAATATATTAAGATATTTTTAGGGTCCCATACACAATGGGTCAAAATGAGACCCTGTTGCTTAGACTGCGCTGAGCGTCTGTACGTTGTCCCTCGGTCTGTCACCATTACGAGTATCTCATTAACCGTTATAGACATTTGAAATTTTCACTGGTGATTTTTTTTAATTGCCACTACTATAAAAAACACTGAAACCTGATCACTTATCTATATAATAATGCGTGAAGAAAAACATTCGCCAACTGAGGAATAAAAAAATTGGCACAGTTGAAGATTATGAGATGATAGCTTCTCTATCATATGGGAAGATGTGCAGAAAGCTAATATTTTCATGCAATATACATTACATTTTATTATTTTCATTAAATAAATCATTTTCACACTACGTCATGCACACCATGCATGGTGCATGACACTACATCTTCCTGTGCAACGGAATTGAACCGACACGACCGGGATGACATCTTCAGTGACGCGTTTCGTGCGGTTTGTGAGTAGCCGGTGGCCCATTGGGGTGGGGGGGGGGGAGAAGTAGGGCAACGCATCGGCATAGTAATTATGTATGTGATGTTCAAGCGCGTCGGTAGGCGTAAAAAAAGGCTCCGATTACCCGTTTGTCCCCCTTTTCTATAAAAAAAATATTGGGATGTATCTCTCCCATCTGCGAGATAGATGGGGTTCGGTGCCTCTTTCGACCCCAAGCCTTGAGTCGTCGCCAGACAAGCATTTATTGCAATTCACTAAAGCTGTATTTGGCTTCTCTTCGCTTCCACAGCATAAGTTCACGTTGGAAAAAATCTAGCAAAATGTTCTGAAAATTTCCAAGAATCCCTTATTATCTTAAAAACATGTTTACTTCGTATCGTTTAATTAACAACGGGACAAAATAACGTAACCCTTAGCATGACAAACAATAAACCCTTGCAAGAAACCTACCACACAATATGCCTGTCTTTAACATTGTCAAATAGAATAACATTATAATTTTAATTATCTATTTTTTACACGTCCTTCGTAGATAAAAGATTACGTAAATCTCATCTGAGGTCAAAATCTTAGTTCCATTGCGTCACAACAATGCTACTTATTTTCTTGTCATGCAGTACGCATTCAGCGAATAATGTATGTATCTATCCCTGTATCTTCCATGTCTATGTGCTATTGTGGATATACGAATTCAACATCTATATCACCAATCTGTACACTCGACACCATTCTTAAATGAGACCAACGTTGAGGGAGATAAGTGAAGATAGAAACAGAGAGAGAGAGAGTTACGTATTGGTTTTTTGCTCGGCAAGAGAGGTGCGAAATTTATTTTTTCTCCCATAGCAACTAGTCTTCGTATAACTATAAAAGTTTTACCTGGCTCGCGCGGAAAAGTGCACGTGTTTTTCGATTTTTGTTACGACAAATATAATATAAATGAGAAAGTTTTTAAGTATAACAAACATACAATCAAACTTACACGTTTATTTTATTAATTTATTTATATTTCTATTTTATTCACACAAAATATACTAAACAGATTTGGATGAAATTTGGTATATGTATAGACTACAATCTGGAATGCTCTTAGGAGTTACAGACGGGTGAAGCTGTGTGGAGCTGCTAGTAGTAAGATACTTAATCTTACGAGGATGGCCGTCCACAGGTCACGCATACCAGTTATGTGTATGCTTATGGGCGTCGGAGTTAGTCATCAAAATGTTCTGGCTGCTAGTTTGTCCTATTTTATAAAAAATAATAATCCGTAATAACTATTACAAAATTGAGAGAGTTCACCCAACACGACATCGCACCGCTTAATTGTGATTATATACAAACCGTGATTCACCCAGCTTCAAATCTATACCAAGGCAGAAACCATTTTTTTCGGGGTAAGAAGTACTTTTAAGCTGATCCAGATTGTTATCTGTGCCAAATTTCCATAATTTGCGAGGTGCGGTAGCCGATCTGTGAATGCCGATAGCCTATTGAAGGAGAGAAGGAAAGAAGGGCAAAGCATCTACATAACCTTTGTGTGGTTGTCTTTGTGCGTCGATAGACGTCAAATGTCCCGACAGCTCGTTTATCCCCCTATAATATAGAAAAAAACAAACTGGCATTGTTTATAATTTGACGTTCTAAAATCAAACGAGTTGAAATGTAAACGCAAACAGTGGGATCATATTTCGTCAGCTCATGCGCAATGTAACTATGACTTAGTGCTTACTCTACATAACAATACGCAGTGGCGTACTACATAAGTATAGTCAACAATAAATGTCACTGACTGATCCGGAACTATGATACAATTGTTCATCCAGAACTACGTTGCACTTGAGACGTGTGGGCTGGGGAGACGGCACCCGATCAAAGTAATCAGTTGAGATGTTTAGAAGTGGCCTCTGATGGAGGTGCATTTGCACATTGATTTATAAAAATACAAGTTATACGAATTCATATTCAACTGTAATTGTAAACCGTCCGTGATTGTACATAAGCAATTTCCTTTGCAATGTCAACCTAATGTTTGTTATCTTAAGTCATTTTTACAAAGTGCAAGTACAATTTCTACAATTACACATCGTTTATATTGATTATTTTGAGACTCTCACTGTAAATCTTGGTATTTTTCTAAATCTATAGGTACCTAAAAGTCAATTGGCAAGTTAGCTAATTTTTACCACATAACACACAGCTTTGTGGATATTTTTTAAAGTTTCTTATTAACTGTACCGCATGCACTATAATTACGCTTGTCTAGTCGCCCGACTAAAACTCGTAGCTATGCGATGAAGCTGTATTGGGCTTCTCTTCTCTTCCACTGCATAAGTTCAGGTCGAAAGGGAAAAAAGAAACTAATAATGATGAGATCATTTCGACACCGTCTTTACTATGACAATACAATTAAATTGAATTCAAAGTCTGTGTCTATGTAAATACGTATCTAACGAATATCAAACAGTAAGCAAATAGGATTAAATAAAATCATTAACAAGCAACAACCAAGGTCCAGGGGACATTCACACGTTACGTCTGTGTAAAAACAACATAAACAAAAGATACACTGGTCTTATCCAAAACCTACATCTCGACCTATCGATATTTCCAGGCATTACTAATCCCGTACCTTCTGGCAGGCCAAAGCCCATAGACGTGAGCGCATTCAGATCACCACCTCTCGGTATACGGAGCGAATCATGGGAGATGCACGTGGGTTTGCTCACCGGGTCTGTACACCAACGGTGCAATTCTTGACTCCTTACACATTATTTAAATGCCCTCTCGTTATTTCACTCTGCCCTTTCTGAGGCCTGACACCAGAAAGACAGAAGTTGTCATCGGCCTCGTCACTCCTTATTATCTCGATGCAGCTACGTCGTTACCTATCCTTCCTCAGTGAATGTATGCGCAAATGTTTTCAATGGCCTAAAGCTCTGTTTCGTTGCGAACAAATCCTGATGATAGACTGGGCCTACTGTCTTGCGTTCGATGCCGTCCAACATGATGCTTCGCTCGTTTTTGTACAAGTCATACTCCTACACTACATGGTCTTGGTTTCAGCTTTATGACCGCAAGGACATGATGGCAGGTCACATAGCGCCGTCCTGTGCAGGCGACCTCTAAAGCACCTGTGCCCTTTTAGTATCTGTGAAATAACGTAATCTGGTTCCACCCATTGATATGCCAGACGCGTTGTAACTTCTGGAAAGAAGCAGTACAGCTCCCTCCCGTCGGCACACGCGGCCCAGCGTGACTGCCAAGTGGTGATGCCGTCGTAGCGCTTTCCTTTTTCTTACGCTCATTGCCTTTGGGGCCCACGTAGACTTCCTGTACGCGTCCCCCTCGAAGAACCTCCAGATCGGCAGGCAGAACGCCGGACAATACTGGTGGCGCCGCACTGCTGCATGACCTGTAGGCCTTCGTCAGTAAAATTAAAGCTGGTCTTTGGGTGCGTAATAATGCACTACGTACAACATACAAGTGAGAGCGCCGACACCAAAGCGCTGCAGCATGTGTCAGGATTGCAACATAGGTTCCGTGGTACAGGAACCTAGGTGCCCGGTACTTCACACCCCACGAGGAATTAGAGACACGTGAGACTTTCCCGAAAAAGCTGGCGGCCTTCTCGCCCATCAAAACCGCATGCAGCGCAAAGGATCTAGCATCGTCTATGTGTACCCAAGCACCTTGGTTACAGATACACTCGCGATCGAAGCACCATTCATCCTAATGGTCGGTTCGTTCTAAAACGACCCTTAAAGGTCATAGTCTGGGACTTGGCTGCGGAAAATGTTAGCCTATTACGGGTCCCTCAATCCGATAAACTGTTCAAGATTGTGGAACATTTCTGTTCGATAACGGCGCGCCACGGTGCCTCGATCGCAAGCGTCAAATCCTCTGTCTGCCATAAAGCTTACATCCTCTGGTCTCGGCAATTTAAGAATTTCAGGAGGAGTTTCCATAGTATGGGGACCGAACGCTGGGGACATCCCATTGTGGAAACCTTCCTAAGCGTGCGGTTGCCAAATGTGAAACCAACATAACGATTACAGAAATAACTTACGAAAGTCTGATAGATGTTCGGAGAGATGCCGGTAGCTTTCGCTTTTAACAGTATCATTGGCCACCATGCATTATCGAAGGCTCCGGAGTTGTCCAAAAGGACGAGCTGGACGTACTTATATGTGGACTGAGTATAGAGCTGGACGTTTACAGTTGTGCGCCCCCTAACGAATCCCTGTTAGTTTTCAGAAATACCACGATGCAAACAGGGAGCGCAAGTAATTATAAGAAGTCCTAAAAATTTTCTTAGAATCGGCAGTAAAGTAATTGGCCGGTAGGCCTTCGGATCTGTTAATGACTTATCATTTCCCTTTGGCAACAAAATCAATGAACCTATCTTCCAGATATCTGGAAAGACCCCTTCTTAGATACACGCTGTGTATATCAGCATCATTTCTCCGGAAGAAGCCGTCCAGGCGTTCCTGATAATCTTTCGAGTTTTTCCGTCTAATCCGGGACTTGTATTAGGTAAGAGAAGGACCATCTGAATCCCTACCGGAAGGTGAGCATGCAGCCGCCACTCGCACTATCCTTTATCCAGTGCCTTTGGCTCCCAAACCGAACGAAAGTCATGTGAGAGAGATATACAATCAGAGGATTACAAATCCCTAAAGGGGAAGGCAGAGATAATAGAGTGCCACATATTTTCACATATTTTTATATTCCTACGTATTTGTTTTGCTTCCTCCACATTCACACGGTACACAGGCTTTGCACGTAAGCACTAGTTGAACCCACGGCTATTGCCCAGGAGAACCTTCATCACCCGATACTCCTATGCACCCTACGCAGCTGGGTCTTGCTTGGTACAGTGAGTGCATCTACACTTACTCTATTCTACTCCAGCTCAGAGTGTGTCAGCAAGGCATCAGCGGTGGATCTTTTGGTCCGACACACATATTGGAACTGTGATATATCCGGTCCGTCCTCCACATTCACCGCTCTTTACTGGGCTTTTCTCGTCTCATTCAGCAACACTACCAGCCTTACCATTGACGTAGTGTCCAGTGGCTAGCTTCCCTTGGCCAAGGCCGAACCTACCCCGAAGCTTCTCTCCAAAATGCACGATTTATTCCGGAGACGGTAGGGAATTGCCTCCATTTCGGCATTGAATATGGGTGAAGGAAGATCTACCTCTTCCTCCATGTCGTGTGGGTCCTCTGCCGTGGAGCGAATGCTTCTGATGCTTCTGACAGGGTCGAGAGAAATGCCCCGAGTATTCTTCCGTGCCACAGAAGGCTGAAGTGTCTCTAGTTGCTAACAATGGGGCCGACTGAGCGAGACTTCGTTTTCGAATTTTCTTTCGCGCTCTTTGATACGGTCGACCCCAAGGGTCTCTTCAAGAAATTCAAGATACTCCACCAGCTCCTTATACTGGTATACTAATGCTGTAAATGTTCGGGGTTATTTGCCCGTACCAAATGGCCTTCCGGCTAAAATGTTCAGTATAGCGTAAAATATTCGTGAAAATAAACTTATCTAACAACTCGGTTCAAACGCTGAAATTGTTCAGTAGTGGACAATCATTCTTTATCAATGGATTATCTACCTAAATTGTAAATCTTAGATAGTGTTCACGAATCACGGCAGTCTGGTCTTTATAACCAAACGCTAATAGTTTGTTTGTATTAACTAGATAATTAGTAAACACATACAGAACTGCAGTGGACACTAAGAAGCATCATCAATGTTCATCTGTAACCTGAGACAAAGGCTGTTATTATTTGTCCTCGGACTGGAATGTGTCAAGACAGATTTCGTGCAATTAATCGTGATTGGAAATTACGATTGTGCGTAGCACATTATGGTTTCTGTATATGAAATTCGAAGTTTATTCTAGAATGTGTATTTTTTATAAGACTCTACTTCTTTGTACTTGGTTTGTCGGTGCTAAGGTAATGTACATTTTATTTCTTCTTCTTTTATGTGGATGACTTTTATGCATTGGATAAGTTTAGAGACTACAGCCATAGATAGCAGCATTGGAAGACTGGAAGGTGTGTTTGCGGCAATTGTAGATTAGTGTGCGTTTTCATGATGTAATGAATGACTTAGGAACCCTAATAACGAGGGAAAGTACTTCTCACTCTCACAATAACTCATTGGCAGGTGGCCACATAATCCATTGTCGAGACTACGGTCTCCGTTATCTGCTCTCCACACTGAATTAATCCTAATCGAACAAAATCTTATTCTTTCCACGAACGTCTCCTGGCACAGACGAAGTAATTTGCTTCCATAAACATTTAATAAAAAGTTTTTTTTTTTCATAATTCAATGAGATACTAAAGTTTCATGCAAACCATTAATTTAAAAAAAAACCAAAATATTTATTAACAAATATTTATAAATATAATAGTCTTAGGGGACACTTCGAATTTGAGTCTGACCTCTCAGATAAATATAAATTTCTGGTTAGATCTAGAATAGAACCCCTAGACAATTCTAGAATAGAATAGAAAGCAGTAAATCACTAGGCAAGACCTCGTGACTTATTGCTAGACCAACAAAGCAGTCTAGCTTATAAATGTAGAATGTATTTTTAAGTTAATAATTGCTATCTGGAAACATAACGAGATAGTGCTAAATAATTTTTATATATTTTATGTTATTTTCAGTAGTGGTGTGTTTGGTATTTGTATACGTAACTTGTTAATTTTATTATTAATATTAATTTATGTTAATTATTGTTATTCTATTAATTTTTAATTACCGGACAAAACTTTTTCTAGGATTATTGTCTGCGTTTACTCGTTCGACAATAATTGAATGCGCGCGACATGAAAGATAGTGAGGAGCTAAATCGTGATTTTTAGGTACATTTTAACTGCAATTCTTGTTCTGACAAACGTCAAAGAGAAATAAAAATCAGTCCTCCGTTCATATGCCCCTTCAGCTGGTCTTAGTTTGTATGGAGATGTTAGAACCCGCATCCATATTTCTATCCACCGATCTTGAACCAAATTTCCGTATTGGGATCCGCGGATTTAATTAACAATCTAGCACATCATTAATTATAGGCATTTAATTAACAATCTAGCACATCATTAATTGTGAGCTTCAGCGCATTGGACTTGTTTGTTAACGTCACATGAGTATTATCAATCAATGGCAACAAATAAAAAGTTTATACGTGATAACAGATATTTGTTTTCACGGAAAAGATATTGGCGTTAACGAATGCTATTAGCATATATATCTACTTCATCACGTGAAAAAAAAATTATATATATACATATATAGATATAGAAGGGGAGCCGTACAAACGAGCATTCGGAGCCTTTTTATGATTACCGACGCTCATAAACATCCACATAATTACTATGTCGATGCGTTGCCCCCCTCACCCCTCAATAGGCCACCGGCTACTCGCAAACCGCACGAAACGCGATACTGAAGATGTCACTTTACGGCGGTATTATGTAAGCGAGAGGTTCATAGGAGGATTAGTGTCGTTTATCATCCAAGGCACTACCTCCATGTAGTGCCATGCTGCATAGGCGGAGGTAGTGCCATGTATGGTGCACTACACTACATCCTCCTATGCAGCATGACACTGCCTCCCCTTAATCAGCAAAGCACCACCTATTCGTTAATATAAAAATATTGTAGAAATTTTAAGTTTTTTGTGGGAATTAAAAATTAATAGAATAACAATAATTAACATTAATTAATAATAATAATACGAATACCAGACACACCACTACTGAATATAGCATAAAAGATATGTTTCTAGATAGCAATTATTAACTTTAAAATACAATCTACTAGCTAGACGATCCACTCATTAGTCCCACAAAGCAGTCTAGCTTATAAATGAATACCCAAGAATTTACAGCAGTAAGTCACGAGGTCTCGCCTCGTGATTTACTGCATTCTATTCTATTCTAGATTTGTTCTAGGGGTTCTATTCTAGACCTAACCAGAAACTTTCCATTTCTCTACGAGGACTGAGTAAAATTGGAAGTGTCCCCTAAGTCTGGGAGCCTGATTCAGACTGGAAAAAATATTTATAATTATAAACTATTACTATTACTATTGTAGTTCATTGCTTCAAGCCTGCCTCACGTTTGGCAGGGGGAATTTAATGCATTTAGTTTCATTACTATTCAATAGTAAGTTATTGACGCTAAATAAATGTATCACCTTACTAAGAGCACTATTCACCTCATCACAATCAGTAAGTTTCCTAAAAGTAAAGGATTTATTATATTCTTAATCAGTGGGTCTATGGTATATTATTGTTGGTTCTTGTGGGTTCCAAGTACAAATTTAACAAGTTATATGATTTTAACAGTGATGTGAACCTAACGGTTGTGGAAATGCTATCTAGTAAATTTATATTTAAATCTCCGCGTTGTCGGCCTTTAAGGAATAAGACTTCTATGTCGTATCGGATCAAAAATCCCGCGGGAGGCAGCTGCTTGCACAGTACGGCGATGTCCGAAGATGGAGTTCTGCTGCCGGTATTAAGCCGAACAATTCCTCGGAACACACCTTATAGAAAACACGGCAGAAGACGTACAGTGAACCGCCACCTCTTCGTAGGATCAAAGAATCGTCCTATTACGTCAACGATTCAAGTTGCTCTACGTTGTATAAGGTCAAATGAAACGAGCCGATATTGCGGGGCCCTTTTCCACAGGTGGGAACAGTACTCCAT
The DNA here is from genome assembly GCA_017140195.1 of Eumaeus atala. NCBI lineage: Eukaryota > Metazoa > Arthropoda > Insecta > Lepidoptera > Lycaenidae > Eumaeus > Eumaeus atala. The sequence continues at coordinate 1,939,080 of JAFELO010000028.1, read as the reverse complement.
ATATGGTCGGACCTGAGCCTTGTAAGCCGATGGGCCAGATTGAAGTAATGCTTCGCCCTATTAAGCACACCCGGCTTCCTTGAGGCTAATTGAGCTTTCGTTTTCGATCTGAAATTTACTCAGTATGTCGACACTAAGTATTCCGATACTAGCTGAGGTCGATGGGTGGGTGATTTGAAAACGAGGAAATACGACGAAGGGTGACATTTTATCGGTAAAAGCTCAAACTCGTGTCTTTTGGGGGTTAAATTGGACTAAATTTAGTCGACCACATTCCGAAACTTTAAATGACGAATCCTTGATTTCAGACACAAGCTTGTTCTGATACTCGGTGATGTGATTCCCGGAAATATTGGCACGGCCAGTGTACAGAGCATCCCCAGTACTATCATCTGCGTAACAATGAAGGCCACTAGTATGCAGCATGTCCTTGATATGCAGAAGAAACAGCGTAGGAGACAGAACACAACCTTGGAGAACACCAGCGCTGTTTAACTAAATTTATCAATTTAAGGGCGGAGCATGTGCAGTCAACCATGACTTTGACGCTGTCATGTACCAAGAAGCTAGTGATCCAATCACATAATTTCCCGGGAAGCCGATCAAAAGCCTTCGCTACATCCAGATTTACCGCCAATGTCTTACTCTTGGTTTCAACTGCCTCCGCACATCGGTGCGCTGAATAAATTAGGAGATCACCAGCTGAATGTCCGCGGCGGAAAACTTACTGGCGGTCACTAATTATTTGATGCACATCTAGGTATCACACGAGCTGGGAGTTGATAATGGATTCCAGGATTTTGGAAAACAAAGGGTTTATAGCGATAGGTCGTGAGCTGTGGACTATGCCTACAGAGTAGGAGAATCAGAAATAGGGCGTCAATACCGGAGCCAAATCCGGAGGACATTTTCGCAGCACAATCGGAGTGGTGTCATCGATTGATATTGATTTTGTATCACTTTCCTTCGCATTTTTAATGTACACACTCTCTTTTACAATAATTGTGCCTCCGTTGTCCTTACGTTTAATTTAAATAATTATTATTTGGAACATAATCCAAGTCACTAAAAATGATATTTTGCTGTACTTCAAAATAAGAAAGAGTGTAGCAAACTAGCTATAAAACAATAGGCGACACCTGTTAAATGTCAACTTATAATTTAAAATATTATTAATGTCAATTATATCTATTTTTCCTGAATCATTATTATCTAGTAATATACAATTATTATTTACAGCGGTATATAATAAGCTGTTTAATTTATACCTAATTTTATCTTCCTTTGTTAATGTTAACACTAGCGGCGTTGCTTGACATAAGAAGAACAATGGCGTCGATTGTAGAATATAGAGATGTAAATGACGATGCCCAGACAGGTTCAACTTTTGATGCGGGAGTGTAGCTCCCGACTAAGCCTTCCTAATTATGTTATTTTTGTATTTGGACTGAAAGCCCTCTGCCTAATTTCATACTTGTATCGATCACTATCACTGCCTAAAATCAAGAGACTTAATGAGGCTAAACCTCAGCCGCCATATTGAGGAACGTCTCGCAATGATAATCCGGCTAATCGTTAGCCCGCCACAAAAGCCGTAATGTTATACGGCGGTTTGTACAATACGACTACGACATATATATGCAAATGTGAACAAAATTACCTTTTTAATATTGGATAAATTATTTTATTTTCTGTATAATTTGTAAAAATCTTTCTGTTCACGTCCTCCACGTTTTCTAACTATAATGGTAATGGTTGTATTCGGACAGTGAGTAACACTCAATATTCGACTAATTATTTGATCAAATTTCGCTCCCGACACACAGTGATTTATTATTGACACGTCGGGGACGGTTTTTTGGTGAAAACACCGCCAATAACCTTTTTATAGTATAGGGCGCAAACGAGAAATTATAGGGGGCGAATGAACCACATATGCAAATGCATAGCCCTCCATTGTCCCTAAGCTCGCGCCTAACGTCACTCTTTACTGGGGCACAGAAGACTCACGAATTGAAACTCGAAATATACCTGTCAGTTGTCTTTTTGCGGCGGTATCGTGTGAGCTTGAATTAGTGGACTCAAAAATAACTTGATAATTTCATACGTTTTACTATCGAATTATTTCTGTAACACGTGTAATGGCTGTGTGGGGGCGGCCTAAAAGTATTCTTAACATGGTGAGGGTATTCCCACCCTCAATCCAAGCCCAGGGTCAAATCATAAAGGTCAATAGCCTCTTACGATCTAGGAGGCTTCAGTGACACCAAACAACCAGGTGTTTGGTGTCCCGTCTGCATAGTGGCAGTAAAACAGACGGGAACACCGAGTGATGGCGGTACCAACAATCGGATCGGCGACAGGCAGCAGTGGCGCCATTCCGAAACCTAATCTGCGATTGCCAACCCGCCTGCTCAGCGTGGCAATTACGATCATTTACATTAATGGACGACAACAGTTCCTGTTTTTACCCTTTTAAAACTGTTTCTACACTTTTCTATGTGAGTGTACATAACACATTCGCTTTATACCTATAACTTTATGTATAAGCCTCCGTTGGAACGTCTTATTCGCTGTTGCAATTTTTTCTTCCCATAGAGGGCAAAGAGGTCTTGAAACAGACGGCAAGACGATAATCGTATATTTATGCCAACCTAAACCTTATGTTGTTATGTTAAGCTGTAACAGTTTAGAATTAACCCTTTTTCTGTTTCAATATAAAACGGAAATAAAAATCAGTGTTCAATACACGATCACCGAACGTACCGCTCTCATGTGGCATGGCAGTGCCCCATACTGTATCTTGGCATTTTGTTTATGGTGACTTTGATACATAACAATTCGCATTACCAGTCATTATAAATTACAATTATTATCAGGTGTTTTATAATAATAATTGTGACTACGGTTATTTTATAAGAATAAAAACCACAAGTCAACAAAATATTAATTTATTTTAAAAACTGAAATGCGTGGGTCGAGCTGTCTATGCCCTACGCAAGGGCCCAAATTTGCCACGTTGCCCGATCACTCCCCTGGCTGGTCGTAAGTTGGTGACGGCTGTTGGTGGGTCGCGGGAAGCGTCGGCCTTTGTGCTATGATCCCGTTGCACTGGTGTAGCGACGGGTCGTCTCGACCGTTTGAAATAAAAACGTGACACCCGAAATGGGGTGTAATATGCCACTTATACTTTACTTAGGTTCCAAAATAATTCTCGAATATGTCGAGGGTTTTAAAAGTTGTACGCTGCTGCAGAAAAGGGAATTTTATAAATTTTGAATTTTTTTAACGTGCGAGTACGCGCGACGAGTGAGGACACGCACTTATATCAAATCCGTGAGCGCACCGCACACGTATTGTATCAACCGCATCGAACGACGGACTCCTTCAGTGCGAATGAAACGACCGCTCATTCAGTGTATCGCAAAAACTGGCTTGGACAAACCGCGAGAAACAGAAACGTAAATGTCGCAATGCATTGTTTTTCTTTTTTTTATATACTTTTTATAATTTATTTTTCTTATTTTATATGTAACTACAACGTAACATAATAATAATAATAATATCCTTATTTTTAATAAATACACTGGACCTAACACATATAGACAATAGAGTAGTGAAAAAAATACACGAATATTTTACTAAATACAATTAGGCACAGTACACATCGCAAAATGGCGGGACCTCAGCTAAGACCGAGACTACATTCCTGGCACAGATTTTCAGGACCACCATTTTTTTGCATCCTGGCGTCACCTGACCTAGTTAGAGTTTGAGTAATATAAAAAGTAAAGAAAGTAAAGTGCCTTCACTCCTATTATCCCCTAAGGCAGAGGTGTGCTAGTACATCCACAACTCCTAAGTCCAGTAGATACTAAAAAACCCGCGATTAGCCAAGGTACTGAGGCCCATGATGTCATGTAATATAAAAACATACCTATAATTACAAAAAAAAAGACAACCGTTCGAGTATACTTATGCGTTTTGAAGTACCCGTTTCTCTTTTCTTGAAAGTTATTTAATCAGCGCCATATCAAACTCATTGTCTGCTAGTTCATTCTACCTACGTAGGTATATTATTACTACTTGTGCCCCTCGGTATCACTCGACTAAAGTATTTCCCAATGGAACCATTTTTTGGGATGTTTACTTGTACGTTACCCCAGACTGTAATCTATATACTGACACTAGTTGTAGTCATTCGAACTGTTAAGGCTGGACAAGCGCCGCCAATGAATAGAAGATCCCTCCGAAAAAAATTTACTAAATATAACACTAGCTGACTGGGCAAACGTTGTTTTGCGTTAGGCGACCAAACCTTATCAATTAGAAGTATGAAGAGTAGATAGTAGCCGTTTCTCAGACCTACTGAATATGCATATAAAATTTGGCAAAAATCGGTAAAGCCGCTTCGGAAGAGCGAGGTACTTAATATTGGGATGTGGTTTTTGTGGGTATTCGGCACTATCATTTGCCGCGAGTTCCACATACCACTGGACCCCACACAGGGCCGGTGAAGGCGCATAAATGCATTTCCCCGCGCCAACAAAAAAAAATACGTATGTATGCGGCTGTACCTAATTTTTCTGATGTTTAGCTGTAAGTCTATGTATATGTTTGTCACGTGCATTTATATTGAAAAAAAAATCATTGTGATTTCATTTTTCACCCAATTGTTGTTATTGTTGTCTAATTTTTATAAAGTATTAGGGGACAAACGAGCAATCAAAGCCTTCCTACGACTACCGATGTCCATGAACATCAGCATAACTACTATGCCAACTCGTTGTCCTTTTCACCTTCCCCCCAATGGGCCACCGAATACTCACAAACTGCACGAAACACGATACCGTAGATGTCACTTTACGGTGGTATCAAGTGAGCGAGACGCACCTCCCCGGTCGTGCCGGCCCAATTCCGCTGCAATGCAGCATGTTACTACCTCTTACTACATATAATTTCATTGTAAATATACCGCATTTTATTTGTCCAGAAAACCAACACGAGCGAAGACGAGGCGCATCACTAGTATTAAGATTTAAGATAAATGCAAATAAAATTATATTCTTTCTTAAGTTCCTAATTTTTTTTGTGAAATTGTTATTTGGTACAAAATAAAGTGTTTTTATTTGCGGAACCATCAAATAGATTTTTTGAAACGAAGTTCCTTATCGCTTTTATTTTTCCACAATAAATAATATACTTTACAGATACCATCATCCTCAGGTTATTCCACAAGAAAATAATTAATTACTTCTTTAGTAAGAAATATGTTTCATTGTGAATTATTGTTATTACAAAACGCAAGCAGTATTTTTATTTATTGCATACAACGCCATCGCACCTTTGCACCGTACCTACGCTGCGTTGGCAATCGGCCCCAGCTAGGATTACCATCTCTCAGGATTTGTGCTGGACGTTCAGGATTTTTCTCTTCTCAGGGTTACAACTGGATTTTACCAATATAATAAATTTTTGAATTTCAGTAAAGTACAGATTTCTTTAATCGAAATTTTAAGGAAATTCTTATCTGCAAAATAACCTGAGCGTTGTAAAATAGGAATCAGGCCTTGTCATAATTTACCTGGTGACCCCAGCCATTTTAATATTTTATGTGACTAACAGTATTCTCGAATCTCTTAGTCACACTCTTTAGGAGGAGGTAGTACCATGCTGCATATGGGGAGGTAGAACCATGCACGGTGCATTACACTACATCCTCCTATGTAACGGAATTGTTCCGGCACGACCGGGGTAGTACGTCTCGCACACTTGTTAATAGCGCAAAGTGACAGCGTCGCTGTCGTGTTTCGTGCGGCTTGTGAGTAGCCGGTGGCCCAGTGGGGGAAGATAGGAGGGCAACAACGACCGACGCCCATGGACAATCATGCGAATGTCCATGGGCATAGATGATCAATAATATGGATTTTGCTAAATTCTTAGGGTGCGGTTTTGGGTGTGGAGTACGGGAGTGAAACCGGACTGTTTTAGTACTACTAAATAATATGTTTGACAGGTTGGAGCTCAAATCGAGGATGTGGAGATCAATGCCGCCAGGGCCTACTTGGATGTCTGGCAACGCAGTCCTCGTGTCGCAGTAGCGACCAATACTAAACTTGACTGTGAGAGACCGAGCACATACATTTGCGAAGTAAGATGTTATGTTAAGCCGTCTTAGTTGTAGTCTTCTGTTAAAGTAAAGGAGAAAACGAGCCAAAGAAGCCTTTTGATGGCCACCGACACCCATGAGAATCTGTATAGTTGCTATGCACTAGAGAGATAACGGCTGCCTTGCGCCCGGTCCCCGGGCGGTGGATGCGCCGTAGGCGCAATCCCCTCACCTTCCGTCTGACGCAGGTGCTCATCGGGCATGTTTTCTTCGGTGCGTATATGTGTAGGACGACCCGCAGGGAGCCGACGACTCGTTGTCACTATTGCGACGCGGCGGTGGACTCGGCCCAGCACACCCTCGAGGTGTGCCCGAGATGGGCGGCGCTGCGTCAGGATCTGACGTCAGTTGTCGGAGGGGACTTGTCAAAGTCGAGCATCATCGTCGCGATGCTCGGCAGCGACGAGTCCTACCAGGCGATGGCTTCCTTCTGCGAGACCGTCATGACCCAGAAGAAAGCCGACGAGCGGGAGAGAGAGGAGGCTGCCGACGCGCTATGCACACGTTATACTCTCCTTCTCTCCTCCCGTCACAGGACACGGGAAATTCACAAACCACACGAAACACAACATATATCTGTCGCTGTGGCGAAATCATGCCGGAGATGAGTTGCCGTTCGTGTCAGCCTAATTTGGGAGAGCAGCCAGGCACTACCAGTTACTAAATTAGCAGTTGTTTCAGGAACCGCCCGACACCGTCCCCGTGTACGCAAACAAAGCGTGCAACTACCGCAACGTCCTGTACCATGAACAGATCTACAAGTGGGTGGCGGGCCGAGGATGCCTCTTCTTTACCCCCGACTTCCTGTACGTGGGTGGCAGCAACCCCATCAGCTTCAACGCGTCCTGCGTGTACGGAGACTTGTACGCGCCCTGTATGGAGATAGTAAGTAAATTAACGTGAAACGTCTATAAAAATCACACCTGTATTGCATTTCGTGCTCAATGCGTTCGTTTTGAGTAGCCGGTGGCCTATTGGGAGAAGGCATAGTAATTACGCGGATGTATGTACATCATGAGGGCGTCAGCAGTCATAAACAGGCTTCGAATGCTCGATTGTCCCATATACAATAAAAAAACACCTATAGTAAAAACGCCTAGTGTACGTACCTGTATCCAGGTCGGAAAACTGGACTGTAATGCAATTGGCGATGTAGTCTTAAGTTAAGACTTCCATTAATAAGTTAAGATTCTTATTTTATTACTTACAAAACACAAGTCTGAGAAAAAAAATTGATTAGAGGGGCAAACGATGACTACCGACGCCCATAGATATCCGCATTATTGTCACCCATATGCGTTGCCCTCCTTTCCTTCCAATGGGCCTCCGGCTACTCACAAACGCGACAGAGAGGCAGCGACAGCATAGTCATTTTATGACGATTTCTTGTGTGAGGTCCCACGAGGCACAATTCTGCTGCAATACAGCATGGCACTACATTATTTCATCTTACGAACAAACGAAATTCGAAGCTAAAGAACCTGCTTAATAAAGACATAGTTACTGACATTGGTAACAAAGTCCCACCAGAAACACCGGTACAAAACTATTTGCTGTGCTATATGTTGCTTGTACTCTATACTAATATTATAAAATGGAAACATTTGATTGTTTGTTTGCATTGAATGGACTCCGAAAGTACTGGACCGATTTTCAAAAAAAAAATTGTCATTAGAATTCTACATTATCAGTGATACGTATAACACTTCTAAAACTTTTTGATCATTACGAAAACTTCGATGACGTCACCAAAGTGTGAAAAAAGTATCAAAGTAAATCCTTATTTAGCTGCAGAAATTATAGACAACTAGCTGTCCCGGCAGACGTTGTTATGTCATAAATTTAATTTGTTGACATAACATCGTGTAATGTTTAGGAGGCCGAAATTGAAATTATTTTTTCAATTTTTTTAAATCAATTAATTTTTGCCATGTTGCGTGTGACATCTGCGCAAAGCACGAACGGACCGCTGGTTTCTCTATAGAAGTAATGATATCTCTAAGCAAAGCCAAGTCTACTTTATTAACGCCGTTAGACTTTATGTGACTTGGTCATTCTTGAACATTCTATATTATGCACATTTATTTGTTGACACGTCCAAGTTAACGGTCAAGTCACATTAAATCTAAGTGTATTAATAAAGTAGACTTGGCTTTGCTTAGAGATATCGTGCTGCCATGTTATAAAGCTCCTTAATATAGAATGCAGCAATATTCATTTTACAAAACTAACAGTTTTCTTTTTACTTCAAATATTTTATCTGCACTTACAGATAGATCTATCAAAAATTTTTTTTTTATTTAATCCAAAAAAATTACAAACGTTTGTGTTCAATTAACATATTGTCGCCAAACTGTTACAATATTCTCGCCAAACTGTTAACTAATTTATTAAATCCACCAAAACCGCAAAAACAGAACACGGGATATTTCTGCTTTATCAAATGTTGAGGTGGAAAAATATTTAGCAGAGTATGGCATGGAACAATTCATATAACGCGGTAGTGTAATCGTATTATTAGCTAATATTATCTGCTACGTGTAGCATTTTAAGAAAGTTTTAAATGTTAATTTCTTGAAGCAGTGCCTTTCTAAAAAGAAGAGTTTTTCTAAAAAGAACACAGTTTTTAATAGTACAAGGCAAACGATCAAGCCTTTTAAGATTACCAACGCCCATAGAGATGAACATAATTTATGCAGACCTGTCATACGCCGTTTCTCCTCCCCTAATGGGCCAACACAATCAGACAAACCGAACGAAACGCGGCAGTGTAGCTGTCATTTTGCAGCGGTATTATTTGAGCGAGCGGTAGCAACCAGACGCTAGCAGCTTGGAACTACCTATTTTATTTAAAAATATTTTTTTTTCGTAATAGGCTAAAGAAGATGGCTCCTGCGGCTGCTACCCCTTCGATCCCGCATTCGAAGCAGTTACAAGAGTGGTGCGCAATGCTACAGTGACCTCTGCCCACGGCCGCTGGGAGAACTGCTTTTATGAGGCCGCAGATTGCTGCAGTCACCGCATGGACTACACCGCTGCTTTAACAAGTAAATATCTTCGACGACAACAGGATCATGGTACGTTCCACTACGTACCGTGAGAACCGCAAATCTAAACATGTAACATCACTATGTTTCGGAACTTTACTTTGACGTCATACTGTTCATGCATGCTGCTAGCGATAGATATATTAACGATAGATCCTACCTGTTTGATCGTCGAACATTACACTTTCCTAATCGCGGCCTTCACAAGGTTCCCGACTGAGCAGGATCTCCGTCCAATGGTCCAGCATGGTTGCGTATGGCAGAGACTCCTGGCGATCATAAAAGAAGGCCTGGCCTATATTGTCAAAAGTTGAGGTACGAGTGACAGCTGATCACGAGGGCAATGGCAATTTGTTCCATTGACGCGATAATGTCTTGTATATCTTGAACGCCAGCTGCATGTACGAAAAATTATGACGTCATAGTAACGTTCCGAGGCATAGTAATGATCCGAATGGGAGGAGTCTCTTTCACTCCATCGGGCAATGCGTTCACCTGTGAATTACAGAACTGTTGTCACGTAAAATTAGTTTTTTTTTTATCATTTCATGGAAAATTATAACACGTGGAAGCGTGGGGGCTGCTCCCCTCTTATAAAAAGTGGTGACTAAAGAACAGGAGGTGGAAGTGCTTTTGCGGACGGGGCAGGAATCGAGGATGGAAAAATGGCCATGGCAAGGGTGACCCATTGCACTGTCCCCAAAAGTGACAGCGCGGGACGACACCGGTGTGGAGCTGGTAGTGGCCAATGGCGGTCCCTTGACCTGACTATCCGTCGAAGTGCCCTGATGATTTATATTTCCGGAGCACCTTATCAAATGCGCTGATGCCACTCGCGGTTTTAGTAGTAAGTAAATACTTATTCTTGGTAGGTACAGATGTTGCGCAATGCGGCCCCACGTTCGACGGCTGGACGTGCTGGGACACCACAGAGGCCGGTACCGTCGCGAGCGCCGTCTGCTCGGAGTTTGCGTACTCGAACACTGGCCCGGCCTGTCATCGTAAGCATTGATTATCCCTTTTTAAACAAAACCTTTTTTAAAAGTAAGTTTCATTAAAAACGTTCATTAGTTGTCCATAATCAAATGCTATTTTTAGTTGAGTTTTATATACGAGATAGCAAAGAGGATTTAGGCCACATTATTGTTTTTTCTTAAATTACCTTGTAATGTAATCGTTGTTTTCTAAATTAATCTATGTATAATTAAACTAATACAAATTTCTTTAAAATAAATTATATTAAGACCTCCATGGATTCAATCAATTAATTTTCTTTCCTTAAATTCATTAAATATGGGTCAATTTCAGATTGAGAAAATAAATTAAAAATTTATATTTTACCATTCTCGTATTCTATCTTCTGTATTACTTGGTTTACTATGGCCCCAGGGACCGGGTGGTCCATACCTCTACTGCCAGGGGCAGCTGTCGCGCGATAGCTAAAGTGGCATCAGCGTTATCGTAAATGGTTGGCTTATTGTGCGGATTATGACCGAGGGAATTTTTTAGACTTCAGCACAAAGGAGTGTCACGGCAACGCCACGTGGGAGCTGGTGTCGGACTACAGCACGTGCAGCGTGACCCCGAGGCTGCTCACGCGCTACTGGCTGCACATCGGCGTGCTGGCCTGGTCCGTGGTCGCCTGCGTGCCGGCCGTCTTCATATTCTTCTTGTACAAGCGCCTGCGTGTCACCAGGGTCATACTGCACAGGAACTTGCTGCTTGCCATCATTGTGAGGAATATACTTGTCATTGCTAGCAGATCTCGGGTAAGTGTATGACCATTGGTTGTAGTTCTAAGTTCATTCGGAATTCAGGTATTACTTTAAAGTATAGCTGTGTCAGTAAAATGTAGTGTCATGCTGCAATCCACAGGAATTGAGACGGCATGACCGAGGCGCTACCCCTCGCCCACATGACACCTCCGTAAAGTGAAATCTTCCAGTGTCGAGTGACGTTCGAGGGCCTCCCCTCCTGGAAAAGGGGACAATCAATCGGATCATTTCTGGACGTAGAAACATGAAAATATGTTGATAGTTCTTGCCCATAGACCCATACCTACGCGGGTAAAACCGCATGGGACCGCTAGTAACACGGCAGGTTTACAGCACAAAAAGTGCCGTGACAAAATTCCTCAGCCCTGGTCGGATGACACGTCAGAGGAGGTACCTTGTTCACATGGTAATGTGGTAAAGTGAAAGCTATGCTGTCGCGTTTTATGCTTTTCGAGAGGAACAGGTGACCCATTGGAAGGGAGGTGAGAAGGGGAGCTTCACGTCTGCATCACAATTATGTGGATGTCTACGACTGAATTCATCAATGCTCTGTCTGCTCGTTTCTCCCCTTATAAGTACTATCAGAAAATAGAAAAGACAAGACACCGACCAGACAGTAGCTCCTGCACCGTGATCATAAGTGAAGAGCCTAACATTGTCTATTAGTCAATGTTAAGCACATTGCAGACACAACAGATTTAATAAGCTGAAAGTGAGAGGGCGTCATCACATAAAATTGGCACAGGTCTCAAACTAATCCATTATACGTCATATTTTAAAGCGTTTACAACCATAGTTTTGGAAATTACTAATAACAATCAAATATGCTTCTAACAGGAGGAAATAAAACGATACCTAATAATTTCCCTTCTAATTGCTAAGTGTCGTACGGCTGAGCGCGTGAGCATGAGATTTACAAAGATTAAAAAAACATTAAACAATATTGAATTTTTAGATTTATATAGACGAGTTAACATCTGCAGAGGACACTGTGATGTCCATCAATGGCAGCTGGTGTCGTCTGCTAGCGGTTCTAGAGCGGGCCGCGGCCAGCACAGTCTTCGTGTGTATGCTGGTGGAAGGCGTTTACCTGCACCGTCTCATCGTGGCTACATTCCGACGTCAGCTGAAGGTGATGTGGCTTTACGTTATTGGCGCAGGTGAGGATTTTTACGTAGTATTTAGTTAGTTTCGTTCTGCATTGCACCCGAGTAGAGTTGCCACCCGGCCGCGGTCGGAGACGTACTTGTCGCTCGCATGACATCGCCGTAAAATGACTGTTGCGTTTCGTGCACTTTATGAACAAAGGAAGCTCATAAAGATGATTTATATATTATCCAGATGCTAATAAAGGTTGGTAGTAAAAGGTACCTTCTTGTTTGTCTAAGGCGGCAGGGGGCAGTACAAGGATTCTATAAAGAACCTAAAGACATCATTTTTATAGCTATGACAAAGGTACGTCGCCCATAAATCCGTATGTCCAGGGATTTAATTACGTTGCCCACTTTTACGCTGTCTGATGGGGCATTCATCCAGGATGGATGGGTGATATGATGTGATCCCGTTAGCTGGTTCGATATGAATGCGAGTAGCAGGCGATCGGCCGTCTTGGCGTTCATTGAAAGAGGCCTAGCTGTAATGCAGCGCTGGTCTTGTGCAACCGAAGGAAGACTGACTTAACATCGCAAAGTAAAATAAATAAAATAGGAAAAATGTTTTGTTCTGAAGAAGACATTCATAATATTGTATTCTTTTTTTCAAGCAATTCAAATTAAATTTAAGAGAAAAACAAATTTAACAAACACTTATGAGAAAAACACTATAACGATTGACATCACCTTAAGACCGAGGTAATTAGTCTAGACTATATAAGGCGTAGTCTAAGTGGTGGTTGCTTCATAACGTTCATGGCTCATGACATCTTTACTTACATGAATAGAAACCACTTATGTATTTACGCAACTTTAGTAAGATATAGCACCACGATGCCGCGAAATTTGGCCGGCATGTCCGAGAAGGTACCTCACGCCCACACGGTGATGGCTAAGTGGATGGATGCTGTCGCGTTTCGTGCGGTTTGAGTTTTGAGAGGTTCGGTTGTCTGTTAGATATGGGAAGCAGAAAATGTCTGTGTGTCTTATTTCGACCTTTGTAATTCCAGTGGTAGTGATAGTACCGGTGACGGCGTGGTCAGTGGTGATGGGGCTCCACAACGACCACTCATGTTGGATGGTGTACACCATCCCCCACGTGCAGTGGATCCTCGACGTGCCCAGGATCATCATATTGCTCATTAACATGTTGCTCTTCATCGACGTCCTCAGAGTTCTTCTCACCAAACTCAGAAACACCGAGAATGCCAATCAACTGTAAGTATTTCTCAACTGCGGCAGAGGGCAATGTTTTACTACTGCCAAATCCCTGGATTACGAGACAGATTTGACAAAAATATGTCAAGTCTATGTGAGAGGGCTACATTCACAAAAAAGAAATTATAGGCTATACAGTATGTAACAAAAACCCTGATGTTCCTGCCAAGAAACGATATTCAATTCTAAAAAAGCATGTAATTTAGTTAAAATTACAAAATACATATTAAATCACTAACATACTATTATAATTCGTAAGTTAAAAAGTCCCGTAGGCCTGATAGGTTCGGCGGATCAATCACCGCTTCGTAAATCTTCACGAGGGTGCTATGTGTCATGAACCCGTCACGTGACATTCAGCTGTGGTGTGGTAGGCATTTGGACTGAAATTTACGTAATTGTAAACGTCTTAAGTTTACGCGAATATTAGTTATTACAATAAACTACTTTTACGGATTTTATCGCAGTTTATTTAATTATTTATGTAGCTCGAAGTTTCAGAAGCTTTACAGCAACCATGGTCACGGGTGAACTGAGATGACAAATGTCCTGATGTACCAAGTTTTTAAAAGTACCCGAAGAATTATAATTTTAGTTGTTCCGATTAACGCAAACTGTACTTATTATATATTGCTGTCTTGAGGTGTTATGTTTACTTTTTGATTTGATTATGTTCACCACTGGGTCCCGAGCAGAGGGCCATCCCAGCCATCTTCTCTATTGATATTTGGGTGTCTTTTTTTTAATTTCAATAGCCTCACGGATCATCCTTGGAATGAATCGGTGTTCCCTAGTGAGGATTTGCGATCCAATGTAATGGCAGGGGCCAACTTCAGCTTGCTCACAGACAGCAGATTTTGTAACACGTCGGTGTTTCATATCGGCTATATGTTCTTCAACGCGTTTTTTATAGATCTTTTAGTTTTCCCTATATAGGAGAGTCCACATTGACAATCAAGCTTGTACACTCCCGCATCTTGCAGAGGAATATGGCTTTTCACTGATAGTAAGAACTGACTAATCTTCTTTGGCGGCTCAAAAAGAGTTCCCTTTTAAGTAGGGTAATACAGCAGGTAAGCGCTCGACAGTGGCTGATTCATTCATCATCACCCGGCTTCTGTGGATCAGGCGAGGAACCCGAAGGTTGTTGTTTCGCAGAATTTGACATGTAGAAGTTCGGTGTCCCGACTGTTTATATTATGAATTATAATTTAAACAGTCGGATTTATTACACTCCGACTGCTCCTTACTCGTAATACAAAACACAATAAAAATAATATTTTAGGAGCACGACTAAGGCGACGCTGTTTCTAATGCCACTCTTCGGAGTTCAGTTCATATTCACCGCGTTACGGCCGAATACGACCAACTGCACGACCGAACAGTTGTACTACTACGTGGCTTATACTGTAGAAGGCATCCAAGGATTCTTGGTAGCTACATTATACTGCTACCTAAACAAGGAGGTAAGCACATGTGACATAACCAATATAAACTTCAGCTAAGTCTACAACAACAACAAAATAACGTTCGCGTTTTAGACCACACGACAATACACACATTGTACAATAGACAAAAGACAGAAAGAAAATATGTCCTTGCACATCTCTCTCTGGCCACTATAGTATTTACTATATACGAATCATAACTATCTGTCTTTCTTCTCTATGCACACCTCTTTACTTCAACAACACCAACAGTATATCTTCACTTCAGGTGATTTACGGAATAGCCAGCTTCACACGGTTGAGTCATTTCTCCACATTAATTACTCTATTCCCTATACATTCATACAACACCTGAATAATTTATATCAGTCTTGGTCTTCCAACTTGTCGTATTTATTTTAATTTTTTTTTTAAATCAACCCAATACTTTTTTTAAATTACACGTAACGGCTAAGAAACTCTTTCAGATGCAACAAACTGTGTTACGATTGATAAAATTATATAGGGAGACACTTGGAAATAGTTAGATTCGATTCTTAGTTATCTCAAAGCGTGAAGATAGAACTCGTTTTTCCAAAATCGTCCCAAAGGGAAAAAATCTCATTAGAAAATTCTAAAATTTTGCTAGAAATTAAATCGATAGAACTAAAAAAACATAAATTTGTTTGAAAATAAGTTTTGTGATTTTTTTTTTTATTTCGAAAACATTTTTTGTCTATCCCCATCTACAAATCGATTAAATGTATTTTTAGGTTCATGCGTTAATTAAAGCAACGTACAGAAAAACCGGAATTGCTGTCACATCTCGAGTTAGAGGATCACTGTCTGGTGGCGGTAGCAGCGAACCAAACGACAGGAGACTAACATACAGCACCAATCTACCCACACATCACGAAGACGAAAATAAAGATCATAGCCTGAGAGCCAAGTACGTAGCTGAAATAATTTCAATACAAGCGAGCGAGCGACTAGCCGAGATACTTGATCCAATTTATGAGACCATAGATCCGGGTATAACAAATGAAGGCTTTCAGTACCTAGAACAAACCGATTTGGACAGTGACTCGGGATTTATAGCACGGAGAAACTCCAAAGCTGATGATTATTGTGGATTGACAAACGTATCCAGTGTATCAATTGGTTGTAGTGATTGGTTAAAGGAAACACCATCCTGTGACGGCAGCTCTTCGGGCTATTATATACCATGCTTTAAAGCAGAACCAAATAAAATGGTCAATGAAAAAGGTAATGTTGAATACGTAGATATGGAGGCAAAGAACAATAAGAACAGTGATAGGGATGATGATATAGGTAGAGAAGTGAGAAAAGGTTTGGCCACTGATGACTGCAACAATATGCTCGACGAAATAATGCATTGTATAGTAACAAAACAGAATGACGTAAACCTTCCAGACCCTGAACACCTGGCACCGAACAGACTGGAAGGCGATAAAATTATCTTCGTAAACGATTAAACTCAGCTTTGCTATGGTATATAATATCGAAAAGTGTTTATCAAATAAAGATATCAATTAATCATTTTATTCATTTGTTCAATTATTGTGAGGATTCCTGTAAGTGTATAAAATATAGTGGTAATGAAACTTAGCATAAATGGAGATTACAACCTGGAAATGGAGGATAAAGGTATTCTCATAATTCCCCCCCCCCCTCCCCAAATTAATGATTCTATGGGGATTTATGTCACGCGGGGTGTAACCCCGCAAGTTTACATTTGTAAGATATAAAATTTTTCCACTAATTATTATTTATATAATATTAAAAAGTTGCAAGATTCTAACTTTGTTTGTGGAGTTACCTTAGAATTCGGAGATGTTGATCCGACCATGAAATTTTTTCACTGAAAGTAACACTATGTATAAGTGACATAGGCTACATTTCACTGAGATGGAAGAAATTTTCAAGCACCCAACGAATTAGGCACGGGTCGGCTAGTTCGATATGAAGCGAGTACGCACTATGTTTTCTATCGATCAATCAATCGATCGATGAGTGTACTGCCATGTACACCTTGCGCAACGGTGACATACACTATGTGTAGTAATTCATCATTAAACTTGCTTCAAAATCTAGGTCCTTTCAAATGCGAACTACAAAAGTGAACGCCAATGTTGCGTATACGCAGTTCGCTCAGAACCTTTTAACGAATCTCAACAAAAATCTTAAATGTTTTTTATTCATTTGTTTATGTTTTATTATTTACTAGAAATATAAAAAGTTTGTGCCCAAAATCTGTATACTGGAGATAAATTATTTATAATGTTTTACAAATTGTTTGTGATCGCATTGATTTGTTTTTGTGTGTCCGGCTTTCCGGACGGAGCGCCGATAGACGCGTGTGTGAAGGACCGCGCGAACCAGCCCAACCATGGCCAACACAGAACAAAACCCTTGTCCACTTCACCCTACAGAGTCACCGCTTCGTCGGTCAATTACTCGCCAAACGATCGCATTACAGGTAATGTCTATAAATGTTTATGTTTAACTTCTTTACCAAATATGAGCTGTTTATTTTGGAGAATAATGAGTAACATTCACGTAAACTTAAGACATCAATATCTACTGAAGGGGTTTTCATGCGGTTTTCACCGATGTATAGAGCATTTATCGGCAGTTTTGTTATAAGTTATTCAAAGCCGGAGCGGATCGCTAGTTACATAATATATTAACAGACATAAATGGATGAAATTTGAACCTGTTCGTAATAAATCCGGGATCATCTCATCCAAGACGGAGGCGGGCTTGCGTGAGGTTTTAGTGGGCTAGAGTTGTTCAGTAGGGAATTCGGAGTCCCCACTAGGTCCGCGCCGTACACAGGGTGTTCCGAAGCAGCGTTAATAATTTCCTTACGTTAAAAAAGACATTCTAGGCAAGCCTGCTCCATCTTCAGCCACGTCGTCCTTTTCCACCAGGCGTGGGTGTGGTCAAACACATGCATATTATAAAAAAAGTGTAATTCCTATTTAAATCCTAGTTAGCATTTGAATTAGTTGATCAATATTCGGTTAAGTAAAAGCGTAAGTGTTGAATTAACTTGTAATTGCCAAAGATTAGATTGTAGATAGGGTCTGTGTGGTAACACAAATTGGTATAATATTGCGAAACGAGATTCATGCATCGTGACGATACAAGGTCAAATAAAAACTAAAGAAGTACATTAAACTTATTTATCTATTCACACGATGCCCCATAACTTTTATCTTGACTACTAAGTGCCTCGTGATTTAGTGGTAAGTATGTTTAACCACAGGCGTGAGGTCTCGGGTTCGATTCCCTTTTTTAATTTCAACTACAGTCCAGAGATGGGAAGTTGGCGGTGTCATATTTCGTGGTGTTTGTAAATTTCCTGTGGACTTAAAGGAGTGGAGGAAAGAGGGCAACACGTCTACATAACGGATGTCTCTTACTCCTCTTTTAAAGATGAGCGAAATGTTATGTTGGACGGCAGCTTACGGACGGTAGGGGGCTGCCTGTCTACCGCCAGGATTCCATCGCAACGGAACAAAGTTCGGAAACATGTTAACCGAAGAGGAAGGATATGCAATGGCGTAGCTGCATGTATGTAGTCAGGAATGACGAGGCCTTCTATATATGCATATGGCCGAGTGGATCAACGAGAGGGCACTTGGGGAACACAGCCGATAAGCAAACCCTCGTGCATCTCCCGCGATTTATATCATCGCTCCATATACTGAGTGGTGGGTAGAAACGTGGGTGGAGGTGGGTAAGTGGTCTTTTTCCCCTTATTCTATAAATAAAATCGTGGGTTTACTTGCACTGGTTGAAGTTCTCAAAGTTCTTATTTGGCACACGTTGTCCACCTCCAAGTTGTGCGAGCACAGCAGACTCGACTGTTCGTCTAATGGCGGATTTTTTAAAACGATATATACGACTGACGTCCTTCCCGGCTAAGGTTGCAACCTATGTGAAAAGGCTATGGATTAGTCGTTTGCACCCCTATTCATAAAAAAAAGTTCTTGGAAGCATACTTTATAATCTACGACACCAATAGAGTATGCTAACATATTCTACGTCTGCAAAATTCATTATGATTAATTGTGAGACAGCCACTCCCAAAAAATAAAGATATTTTAATAAAAAAATTAATTGCAAACAGTCTTGTAAATATTTTTAAGAATTCTAAATATTACACTGAGAAGACGACTTTTCGGGTTTAGCATGTAACCGTTAGTAGTAGATTTAGTAGGAGGTAGCGCCATGATGCGCTGCGGCAGAATTGGTCCGGCACAACCGGAGAGGTACCTCCCGCTCCCACAACACCGCACTATAATAACAACTGTGCTATCGAGTTTCGTGCGGTTCGTGTACAGTCGGTGGCCCATTGAGGGGGCGGAGAGAATCTTGGGTAACACATCAGATCACAACAATGTGAGAACAACAGGTTATAACAAAATTTAGCTTGTAAGTTTCCATCTTCACATACAAGTCAGGTTCAGTCTTTACGGTACTTAACACAGGGCAGGGCTAACGTAGTGTGATAAGTCCACAGACATTATTATTATTATTATTCTATTTTTAATAAAACCTTATAAAAACAATAGTATTCCGGACATTAAAAACAATTGCTTGTATTACATTATGTTCGTACGCCGAATCATTTATCATTTATTTTGAAAAGTAATCCAATGAGCTCAGGTAATCTTGTTAATGAGCGCGACCATTCCAGCAGGCTGCTCGTCTGCGGTCTAGCCAAAGGATTATTTATACCTAAGAAGAAACATGAAGCACCAGGGTGGGCCTAGCGCCTACGCAACACTGACTAAGTACGAATATTAGAACTGGACTGGTTTGTATCATGTCGATGACGAAAGCTTCAAATTAATTGAATTGTAGGTCACACACATGTGGTGGTACAGCCGCTTAACCGGTCTCCAGTCCCAAGCACACATGTGGAGACTCAACAAACAGTCAACGTGTATCTAAACAAATCGATGCTACATTTATCCACTTATCTAACCGAACTATGTTTATGATTATGTAGTTAGGTACATTAAATACCAAGCAATAACCCTGCTGCTATTATTATAAATAAGTTTTTATTAACGTTAGGTACTCTTTTACGCTAGAAACACCGAACGAATATGGATGAAATTAGACGTATTCCAATAGAAATCTTAATATAAACGCATATGTACTTCAAAGCCGCGGGACGTATGCGTTTATATTCTAGGTCTAATTAATGTGTTGTAAGTTGCAATACGAACTCTATTGTATTAACGGGTGGGTTTTAGATCTCAGGCAGTTAAAAATGTACCCCACACCTTTAAACGAATTGAAACTGCTAAAGAACATACTTGTAAAATGTATTTATTTAATAATGTATGTACCTAGAACAATTGTTAAACAAACGGTATACGATGATTGGCAGATACAGAGGTTATTCTAGGAATCTCTTCCTGCCAGTCTTTTTTAGTAAAACACCAAAATTTCTTGGGGATAAGTACAAATTTAGCAACTCTTTGAATCGTTGTAATGTCATCAAAATGGTAACTTAATAGCTGAGAGTATCTTTTTTTCATTCATTATCAGCCCGCTGCTGGACATAGGCCTCTTTCAATGAACGCCAAGACGACTGACCTCCTGCTACTCACATCCATCCCGGACCGGTTACTGCAAGGCGATCGTCCTCCGCCCTGTTGAACGATCGACCAATACTTCGTTTTCCTAAACGTGGCCTCCACTGCAGAAACTTACTGGCCCATCCGCCATCTGTTCTTCTGAGTGTGTGACCAGCCAATTTAGCAAGCTTACTCTTCGCGTGATGTCGGATACTTTACTTCTCTGCCTTATACATAGATATGTAGATAGATATATAGATAAAAACTTTACTTGCACATCACAATCACAAGCAACACAATTACTACAAAACAACACAAGAAAAAAATTAAAATTAAAACTAAGTACATAAAAAAAGAACCTTAGTCTACACACATATGCAACAATAAAATTTATTATGTGTCCATGTATATGCTGCAGCAACGCAAATGAGTAAGTATCTCAGTGGATACTGTTCAGCATAATATGCTGAACCCACTGATTTTGCAGTTGCGAGCAGCTACTTGTATTGTAACGAGAGGGCGCTAAACCCACTAAGTGATATCAGTGACAAAACTAAAATTAGATTACTAGTAATATTGGAAATATTAGTTATGCTTATTTTTTTATATAATATGTTAGTATTCACACTATGTTATGCAGATAGGTGGTTCGTGATGTGTATTTATAATGTTAATACTAATAATAATTAATTTTAATCTATATAAATAAATATAATAATCTCCTGAAAAGGCAGTTCTGTTTCACCCGAGTGAGTACCTGTCCATGGATGAAGTAGCTTCTGAACCTAATTTTAAATGTATTTTTATTTATAATGTTTCTTAAAAGTGGGGGATGTTATTCCAACACTTTGCAGCCTGGCAAAGAAAGCTACCTCTGAATGCTGGGCTATGGTGTTTACTCTATACTTGTGAAAGATTGATGAAAAAAATAGTGTTGCAAATAAGTATTTAGGAGTTTTAAATTTCATTAGGAGAAACATCAGGCTAGCAAGATGTAATTTTTATTATATTTGGATCGCTATGGAATATATATATATTCCGGAATGCTGCCCAACCCAACTGAATCTTTCTATCGGCTTCCTTCTCGAAGTTATGTCTACCTAATTGTAACAGTTGCCCGATGTATACGTATTCGTCTACGACTTCGAGAATAGCACCACCGACGTTGACCAGCCTCGGGAGAGCGTGTTCTTTGAACATGACCTTTGTCTCGTCCGGAGGGTTCATTAAGACTGTGTAACATTTCCTGCAGGCTCTCCAATGATGCGGCAACACAACGATGTCGGCAAAAGAAAAATGTGAGAGGTACTCGCCATTAATGTTATGCTGCAATCTGCAGCATGAATGAACAGTTTCGGGGAAACAACATCCCCCTGTCGCACTCCTCGATGTAATTGAATTGGCCTTATTCTAGGAATCTCTTCATGCTGAAGTCTTTTTAGTAAGGCTCCAAAGTTTCTTAGGATAAGAATACTTGTTGTTTAGTAAGTGTTGTCGGAACTCTTTGAGTCGTAGGTAAATGTCATCAAATGGTAGCTTAATCGGTGTATCTACATGTCTATAATCTTCTAGCTATTAGCCGCCATGGATGTATCTACATGCCTATAATCTTTTAGCTATTAGACGCCATGGATGTATCTACATGTCTATAATCTTTTAGCTATTAGACGCCATGGATGTGGCAATAATAATAATAAAATGTATAGATCTATCACATCACGTTAACCCACCGCTGCTACTCCTGTGTCTCCAGGATGGACAGCGGCTCCTACTTTGACCCTTAGATATCATCGCAGGGAGCACGAGGGAATGCTAAAAGCTGCCTTGGGACGCGCAAGGAATTTAATCAGAAGAAAATTGGATTAGGAATTGTTTCCAGTTTGCCTCTCCAATGAGAGCGGAGACAGTACAGGGTTGCAATAACTTAAACATTCAAAAAAAGGGACGGCAGCAAGGTGAAGCCCCGCTGCTATGCACCTCGGAGATATAAATGTCTAACACATATTGATTGACGGGTTATATTTAATTATCAAGTGGGGCTTATTGCGTTACATTATTTGCTATTACAAAACACATTAAAATGACATGATAATTTTCTTATGAATTACTTACAGTTTCGATATCAGGCGATCAACCGTTCAAAGGATTTTTCATACAAGCTCGATCAGTTGAATCCGACCGGTGGCTGGGCTCATGGGAGGAAACTCCGAACACCACCATCCACCCGGAATGCGCATCCATCACACATGCCGACCCGAGGAACAAGACACGAGCTACCTTCATGTGGAGGGCGCCACCAGACTTGCATGGCAGAGTATACTTCACGTGAGTATATATGTTTAACGATTTCGCCGGTGGGTGGGCATTTTTTATAGTATAGGGAGGCAAACGAGTATTCGAAATCTTTCTACGACTTCCGACGCCTATGATTCCGCATATTTACTATGCCCATGTGTTGTCCTCCTCCCCAATGGGCCACCAGCTGCTCACAAGACCCACAAAAAGCTACCCCGATGTTAAAGTTCTAACTTTATCAGTCTGCATCAGCAGGAGGATAAGGTTTTTCGAGAGTTTGCATGTATGTGGACTTCTATTTTCCCTCCTAAAGCCGTAACGGCGTGTCGGATTACCAATTTCTTTTTATTTACATATATTTTTATAATTGATGGTAACTAACTATGGATGCTCTTAAACCTATATTTAAAAATTCTGTTGCTGTTGCTTTTTATACTTTATAGTAAAAGTTAATGTATGTGTAGGTACATTGAGTCGCTCTATACATCTATAGGTACTTATATGATAAGGCTGGCGGGTTTATTTGTTTGCTTAAAGCGCGGATCTCTGGAACTACAAGTCGGATTCTTTTTTGTTTATGATAGCTACATTCATGAGGAATATTTTAAGGCTACAGTGACGCTACAACTGTGAGGACGGCAGTCAAGAAAAAAAGTTAAAGGGTGAAACTGCGGAGCACACTTAGTATACATAGAAGTTATAATCATAATATACCTTTGAATAAACAAAGTAAAAACACTACACTTTTATATTTTTTAGGCTGCCTTTACTTTTCTTTAAATAATAGGTAATTACAATGAAACTACTTTTACGGATTTTATCGCGGTTTATTTAATTATTTAACTAGCCCGACGTTTCAGAAAGTTTACAGGAAGACAGTAAATACAGTAAAATGATCATGAGAGATCAGAGCTACACTGAAACACGCAATAAAATGTTGTAGCAGATTCAAAAATATTTTAATATCATAGATACACACCTACTACATAATTTTTAAACGAATATAACAATATGATGGACCTAACCTGGCAACTATAAGGAATTAGTTTATAATCGAGCATATAACAAACTAATACTGAGAAATATTTTATTTATTTGAAATGTAGTAATAAAAGGTACGGGAAGATAGAAATTAAATTTTACAATTTACAAGCCTATTCATGTATAAAGTTTTAGAATGTATGTTTACATTGTGCTTAATGTACATTTTTTCAGAAATGTCTACCTGAGGGATATTTTCCTAAATGTTCGAAAAAAGCTGTTACCATTCCTATTTACAAATCTGGTGCCAAACAGAAGTCTCAAATCACAGACTGGTCGCAATACTGCCTTCCTTATCAAAAATATTAAAAAATAATTAGGAATAATAAGCTGGTTAATTATTTAGAAAATAAATCGATGTTATCAGAAAACCAATTTCAGGCGTAAAATCTACCGTTGACGCCGTGCACAATTTGGCAAATCACATCGCACAAGAACTAGATAGGAGAAATCATGGAATATTCGTAGACCTAGCCAAAGCTTTCGATATAGTGTCTAACAAAATCCTTTTCCGCAAACTTGAACACTAGGTATAAGGGGAACCCAATTTCTACTATTTCAAAGCACTTAATGTGTTAAAATGGATAACATCCTTTGTGCGTACCAAAATAATACACACTACGTCGTTGCTCAAGGAAGTATTTTAGGGCCAACACTATTTTTAATTTACATTAGTGATCTGTGTGAATTAAGAATAGAACAAGGTCTAACCATATTCTATGCAGATGATATGGCACTTCTTTTTTAACTAACTCTACGTAAACAGAGTTTACGAGAGTGCACAACAAGGATTTAGTATCGTTAACAAATTGCTTCAAACCTATCTACTAACACTGAATGCAGAAAAACAAAATACATAAGGTTTTATATACGCAGACCCAGCCCAGCTTTAACTAACCATATATTGTATGCCCACTACTGCTCAACTCCTTCGGCTAATAATAAATGTACATGTCCTAACATTACACTAATAGACAAATTGAATTAACATTTAGGCATTGCACTAGATGGAAACCTACCTTTCAAACATCATATAGAAGATTTAAGTAATAGGACACGTAAGTTAATATTTATTTTTAAAAATCTTCAACATATATCAGATCAACAAGTAATCAGACAACTATACTTTGCACTATGTCAATCCATAATTACTTATTGCATTACGTCTTAGGGAGGGTTGGGGAAAACACTACTACTATCCGTTGAAGGCACAGAGAGCAATAACTAAAGTATGCCGCTTTCGTCCGTTTCCTTTCCAAACAAAGTAACTTTATAATAAATGTAACGTATTAACCGTTCGCCAATTGTTTATATTGAATGTGGTACTAAAACAACACTCATCTCTACCCTGCTACTCGGAGTGGCAAATGACGGAAAGATGCAATAAATAACATAACATATATCCACTTAACCACTTTAACTGTAAAACGAGTCTTAAAATCTGCCTGCAGAAAATTACTTACGTGGATACAGAGAAATTATTATAGTTTTACAGT
This sequence comes from Eumaeus atala, assembly GCA_017140195.1. Lineage (NCBI taxonomy): Eukaryota > Metazoa > Arthropoda > Insecta > Lepidoptera > Lycaenidae > Eumaeus > Eumaeus atala. Next base: position 1,913,840 of record JAFELO010000028.1, on the reverse strand, counting down.
AGAATATACTTAATATTTTTGTGTTTAGGTTTCATTTAGTTAGCCGTTATTTTTTTTTAATAAAATAGCTATTTTATTACTGATTTAAAAACTAAATTGAAAATGTATTAAGTGTAAGTTGTATTACACTATTTTGTAGTTTAGTGATTTATTAATAGAGTTTGTAGATCCAATAACTTTAAGCTCTAGTGTTTGCTAGAAATACAGGGCACCCTAGTTTAGGCACTACTCAAAATTTTAAATAACATTAATTAGTACCTTCAGCTAAACTGTATTTTACCACGTATGTTAAATTACTGAATAAATGTTAAATTTAAAGAAAATTACAATAAAAAAACACTCGTGTATAAGTCGGTCATCGATTACGATATTGTCTATGTACCTTACAGTCTACAGTCTACAGAGGTATTACGACCAATTGTCTATGAAGTGCAGGAATCACGTTAACCAAGGTACATCCAAAAGGATATTTGCGATTCATATTAATTATTGTATGTAGGTTACGTACCTACTGCCTATATAAAATGTTCTTATTAGGTCCATACATATGAAAATGACGTTTCGTATGGGAGGAACGAAAATTCGAATATACATTAAGAAGATATATACAGAGTGGGGAGTATAATACTACCATATATAATTTTAACCAACTGTAATACCAGTATACACGAGAATATTAAGACTATCAAAAAAGGTCCTAACAAAAAAATAGCGAAAATGATTTTTTCAAACAATCCAAATCAGAGAAAAATATTATAATTATATAGCGGCATGTAAGTATGGGGTACCTGTCGTGACGCAGAGCTGAGCGCGCGCCGGGCTCCGCTTCTTACAATTTTTACTTTGTAAATTCCTCTATGTACAAAAATAAGTACCATGCAAGTAGGAAGATGGTTTGCAAGTAGGAAGAGGTAGTTTCATGCATAGAGCATGACACTGCATCTTTCTATGCAGCGGAATTGAGGTGTTACCTCTCGCTCACTTGAAACTGACGTGGTAGGTACCTATACCAGAAATAAACGTAAATATAGGTAGGATATCATAGAGCGACGATTTTATTATATATAGACTCTGAATTATGTAGGTAGTTGTTCTAACTACCTACCGCTACAGGGCCATAGGTGTCACGGTCGTTAACCTCCGCGTGACCGGAGGTTTAAAATCTACACCACGTGGAGATTTGTTAAAATGAAAAATAATGTTTTGTAGCTAAATTACTGGATATTTTTGTTTGATTTTTTGTGTGTAGGCTAGGAACATTATTACACATATGATGTCCAGTTTATCGTTATATTATAATTCCCACCCTGCATAATTAATCAAAGTGTGATCCATTGTTTTCTATGCACTTCTGCCACCTCATAGGTAGTGCATTGATCCCTTTACTAAAAAAACCAGTCGGACGGGAATCAATATAATCTTTGATGGCGATTTGGACTGCACCATCGGAGTTGTATTTTGTGCATTGCAAATTTCGAAAAAAATGTTAATCTGTTAGAGCAAAGTCCAGGGAGTACGGAGGAATTCTTAGACTTTCCATTTGAAGTTCCTCTAATTTGGAAGCCGACTGTTGCGTCGTGTGTGGTCTAGCGTTGTCATGAAACAGCATGGATCGATTGACTAGCCTAGGTTGTTTAGTCGCTAGCTTTGCCATCATGTCACATCAGTCGTAATATTATGGCCAGATTTGAGAAAACTGTAATGAACAATACCGGCACTAGTCCACCAAATGCTTACAAGTATCTCTTTTGGAGTTAATTTTAGCTTGATTATTGTAAAGAATCCATTTTTCATCACTGGTAATGATTCTGTTCCAAATACCTTAATTATTGTGCCGGTTTAGTAATATAACGCAGCAGTCGACGCGCGTTCGCTGGTTCGCGTCAGTCAATTGGTGTGATACGCACCTTTCCAGCTTTTTAATCTTGCCAATTTGCTTCAAGTGATTAAAACGGTTTTATCACTAACATCCCAGCCTGCAGCTAACTCAGACGTGGTTTGCGATGGATCCGCTTTCACAATATCCTTCAACTCTTCATTATCAACTTGGGTCTCAGGACGTCCACGGGGCTTGTTCGGCAGGTCGAAATTTCCAGAACGAAAACGTTGGAACCAAAACCTAACTGTGTTTTCTTTTGCAACACGACCGCCGTACACATCATTCACACTTCGAGTCCTTTCTGCGGCACTAGTGCCAGGGCGGAACTCGTACCCATAAATATTTTAAGTATTCCATTTTGTAAAATGAATGACGCAAACAGAAAAAACAAATTAATAACGGTCATCGTAGCACAAATATATGAGTAAGTAGCTGTACAAATTTGAATTTGGAATTCCTTACCAAAGAGGAGACATTCGTGATTATAGTGGCTAGAAAGAAAAACGTCAATTTCATATACAAGGATAGGTCCTTGTTGTTGTGTAAGATAACATTAGGACGTTATCTTCTTTTTGTTTCACTTGTACGTAATCTTAATGTCAAGCGATTTTAAATATTATCAGTAATTATTACGTTTATAACTTTTGACCTACGAACTTCAGCAATAATGACAATTATTGATAACAAAATACAAAGTAAGACAATACTTTGAATTCAGTTTTATTGATTATATCATTTCTCAGATATTGGTAAAGCACATAAGGTTTTCTTATGATATCTTTATTTCAACATCGGAATGATTTTGGCATATCAGGAATGCGCCTTGTGATTTCTTTTTAGTATATGTTGGCCTCCGCAAACGAGTCATCGGAGCTATATGCTGTGTTACTACTGGCACACTGGTGGTATAATAAATGATCAATTATGGACATGTATGTGGTAACATCGAAAATTACTTAAAACTTTAAAAGTGGCCTGTAAAGCCGCACCTAAATGAGCATATCCATGATTGCGTGTAAAGGGTTTTGCGTTAATTGGTGTTTATAATGACTTATGTCCAGTGGACGAAAATGTAAAGGTTTATGATGAGCATGTAACATAAATGTAACTATTGTCATCGTTGCAGGGGCACTGTTTTGAAGAATTATGGAACATTCTGGGCCAACTTAATAGCTGAAGCGCCTTTGGAGCCATCTTCTTTGCATATTCTCGGTTGATTGTTAACAAGTATTTTTAATTTAATAATAAACACCCTTAACAAGTAAGACTTTCATTTTGAACCGCCAAGAAAAAACTGATACGGAGAAGATATCTATATTTTTGTAACTTGGACCTTTGATCGCCAAAACTAGTACCAATCGATATGCCTATACAAACTAGGTGAAACCTAAAACATACATTTTATGGATCATCGAGACTACCACAACTATATAGTCGTTGAAATGTGCATTTTTTACTAGCATATTTTTTACTAGCATATTTTCAATTGACGTATCAATTATGGTATTTAGGATTAATTTATATATTTTCAATTGAGATATTTAGTAAATTGATACTAAACCTACAAAAGATAACTATTTATATTTCCCATAATTCCATGCTAAAAGTTTACACAGACGGCAGACTGTTGAAATATGTTCACAAACAAAACAGAAAGAATTTCGTACGTTAAGCAATTATTACTTTCCCTCTCGTTTCCGCGTAAATATGATATGTCTCGCTACCACGAGTTATCCTAAGCGAGCGAGACTTAAGCTCTTAAAAAGCGACGATAATAAGAACAGCTTAACGTACGAAATTCCTCCTCTTTCGCGACTGGACTTTAGAAATATTACGAAATGAATGTCAGTATTTCAATGTCCTCCTTTTAAATTAAGTATTAATTGTGAGTAATGTACCAAAAATTAAAACCAGGTCGTTGCCACATTCAAGTGTTGTGCTGCTTCTACAATTACATGCGGCAAGCGTTGCTGCTACAGCTGTACACACTCGACATTTTGTAAAAGATATAGCCGTGCAATGCAGCCGAATTGGGCCGTCGCAATTAGACCTCTTGCTCACACGATAACGCCTCAAAATTGAGGGTTATGTCGACTTTGTAGGGTTGTGAGTATTCGGTGGCCTGTTGGGGAGGATGGGGCGAAGGAGAGCAGGGGTGAGGTTAACACTTTAATTAAACCGGCTCCAGTCTGTCGGTTGGGGTCTTTAAAAGTCTGAATGTCCGGCCTCGACAGTCCTTGAAGAGTAGTAATACAACGATACATATATAATAAATATTTTATTGTGTAAATAAAAGCACTTATTAGTCTCATTAGAAATTAAAGCGTTATTAATCATAATATCTGAAGTAAACGAAGTTGACTGGCTTGACCAAAAAAAAAATTTTTTTTTCAAAAAGCAGCATTTTTCCAGTATCCTTTTTAGCTTCCGACCGTTATTCATAACTGTTTGATAAAATTTATACGTTAAAAGTCAATTTAATATAGAGTCCATAAATATCATTGCTATCATGTATCAAAGCATTGCGTCGAAGAAGCGCTAAGAAAAATTGGCCGCAAAGTATACGCGTACGCAAGTCTATACGCATCCGTTAAGTCTTTACGCGTCCACAAGTCTATACGCATCCGTGTTTCTATACGCGTCCGTAGTCTATACAAGTCTGTAGCCTATGCCTTCGCCTTCAACACAGGTCGCTTGACGTCCATGAGGTCGCATATCTCATTGCGTATCGGCCGCAGCTCGTTCACGTCGCGCTCCCAGTCCGTATCGGCTAGTATTGACATTACCTGGAGCGATATGAAATATCTTAATTTTTAGACATTATTTTAACCAGTACATGTGTGCCATGCATGCGGGCGATATCATACGATTCAGGAGGTACCTCTCGCACACACGTTATCGCCGAAAAGTGATATAATAAAAATATAATAGTATTCATTTAAAATAATTACTCTGTTAGTTGTTACACATTAGATACATTGAAAATATAAATAAATTGATAGCTGTGTTTTGTGACTAGCCCATGACCCAGTAGGAGTCGGGAATGAAAGAGGGCAACGTATCGGCATATTTGTTTGTGAATGACCATCGGTATACGAGTAGGGGTGCGTAGTAATTGAGCAAGAGCGACTATAATAGTCAGGACTGTCTGAGAGCTGACCTTTAAATTACCCAATTCTGGCATAGAAACTTTAGTGTATAGGTATATAGAAGTTCGATAGGAAGAGATATATTATGTTAGTCGTAAGAGAACCTCTTGCTTCAATACAGAGTTATCCACAACTGGTTGGTGGCTGTGAGAGCGCTTACTTGATCTAGGTTGTGCGGCGGCACAGAGCTGACGTCTCCGTACAGCGTGAGCGCCTCGTACAAGCGCGCGGCCGCGCAGCGCCGCACGTAGCGGTCGGCGCAGCACAGGCGCACGCACAGCACCGACAATGAGCGCGCGCTCACGGTGCCGCCCACCTTTGTACATATACACACTTATAGCAAAGTACGGACGGAGAAAAGGCACGCAAACATGCACTCACAGTAAGAAGGGCGACCCGACGATTACCGTCCTAGCAACCTGTACAACAACTATCATACCCACACACTTATAGTACAGTATGAAGGAAGAGAACGCATGCTTACATGCTTGCACGTATGCACGCGGGCGCGTACTTTAGTATCTACTCACACTGTTGGTGTGACGAGCGCGGTGTAATCATTACGTTATCTATAATTCAATAAATATATAATTATATAATTTCAATAAATTCCAATATCGCTGGTTTCTAGTACTCACTAACCTGACCCAAAATACCTAACAGTAAAGCGTTACCTGAATCAATTGGCAGAGAACGTTGATAGAGTCTAACATCTTGTACACGCTGTTGCCGCCTCTCAGCTCCTGCTGCAGGTACTTCAGCACGTCCACTGCGAACGTGGACTGTGGGTCTTCCAGAATTGGTGAAATGGCGCCTAAAATTTGATATATGCATTGAGCACTTTTTGACAAACAAAGTTGTGGAACTCGCGTCGACCTAGAGGCACGTTGTCACCGAACGAATTAACAATAAAGTTCTAAAATTTAACATCTAACTGCAGCGCACACCAGATGTGTAGCCTCTGCCTTTTTTAATCGCGTTTCTTAGCTCATAATAAGTCTTGAAAAAGCATTGCATAATGGTTTATACACTAATATTATATAAACTTTTATTTCGCTGTAAGGTGTACATTTTTGACAAATTTAAAATTTGTGTAACGGATTTAGCATAGGTAGCATGATTATTTTTATCAACGCTCCACTTTTACACGGAATTAAAGTTTAAAAACGCATTGCTATATGACAGTCGAAGAGCTGGCCGTTTGCGTAGCAAATAATCTTGGATTTGAAAAAAAAAAATGACGATCGAATGAAGCCTAAAATGATAACTGCTTTTAATTATGTGTGATCTGTAAAAGGTCGTTGACTCTCGAGACGTGTACCTGTATGAGCCCAGTTTCGCTATCGGACATGCCGCCCATTTCTATGGTGAAACCTAACAAATCAATTTCTAATGAATCACTACTCATTACAAATAAATTGAGTAAAATGATTGAGTGAGTAGTGATCATACCCGAGCTGAACAGTCTGTCTAAGAAGTTGAACATGGGGGCCATGATGCGTTTGACGTGCAGGTTATCCTTGAACACTTGCACGATCGTGTCGCATATCGCCGCGAGCGTCGCCGTGTCATGATGGAGGGACTTGAGGTACGAGAACAAGGCTTGCGTCGTGTGCTTCACCTGGAATACGAAAATATCGTTTTAAGATTCTGTTTCTCTTACGTGAGGGTCCACTGCGGGTAGGTTGTAGTACGGACTTTGAACTATCCTATTGGAAAAACCTCGCCACTAAAACCTCACAGAGCCCTCAGACGCTTCGGAGGCATGAGATTTTTCTTTCTTCTATAGTACAGGGGGAGAAACGAGAAATCGGAGCCTTTCAACGACTACCGACGCCCATGAACATCAGCATAATTATGCCGATGCGTTACCCTCCTTGCCACCGCCCCCTCAATGGGCCACTCACAAACCGCACAAAACGCACCGTAGGTGTCACTTTACGGCGCTATTATGTAAGCCAGCGGTACCTCCCCGGTCGTGCAGCCCAATTCCGTTGCATACTACCTCCTCCTATACAGCATGGCACTACCTGTTACGTAAGACCCAGGATTTTATTAACAATAGGGTCAATAAGATCATATGTAGTCAACTTAAAGTACAGGCAATATTTTATTTTGATTAACAACAGAGATATTTTGATTGCCACAATAAGGCGTGGCCCCGGGAGCGAGCTGTTCAATATACCTTTCAGTTCTAGCCCAATAGTTATAAAGTAACAACTACAAAATATTGCCGCAGTAACAATTGTCAAATTACCTATTGTAAATCTTATATCGGGATACATCTCCGTGCCTGAGAGTGGAAGGTCGTTCCCCTTTCGATCTCAAACCTAGCCTCTTCGCCCGACGCGCACTCCTAGCATCCGATGAAGCTGTATTCCTCTTCTCTTTACTTCCACGGCATAACTACATTTCCGAAAAAAATAAACTTACCAAGCTCTCCGTCAGCTCCCCCGCGCTGACCACTAGTCCCTTGACCACGTGGTACCTGTAGTCTTCGAACTTCAGCAGCTGCACGAAGCGCGGCATGGTGTGTCCGGGGAACAGCCACAGCACGACATTCGAGTTCTCGCTGGCCCGCGGTTTCTCCTCGCTCTCCTCATCCTTAGTAGGCAGCCGTACCTCCACTTCTTCAGACGGGAAAACGCACTTGAGCGCCTCGTGGTGAGGAATGTGACGTATTTCTGGTTCACTGGAAATGTATTTTGTGGATAGATAAGAATAAAAGTATTAACTATATGTTTTATTGTTACTTGAAATAAAATAAAAATGAAATGTGCGACCTCAGCCATGTTTAATTTACGTGGTGTAGTAATAGATTCAATATGGCCGAATACTCAAAAAAAAACTATTGTACCAGTACGAGCAACACCTACTTGTAGAGCAGTGAGATGAATATCCGTCCTGCATGCGCGCGCGTGCGGTCGATCTTCTCCACCGCCTGCTGCGCCACGCCGCAAACCGCCGCGCGCACCACCGCCGACCCCAATAGCGCCCCGCCCACACTCGCGCACTGACGGAACAGCGACAGCAGTCCTGCGCATAAACACACACTAATCAGGTAAACCTGGCACCGATAACAGACTCATTAGAAAACTACTAAAGGTAAAGAAGCACGCGTGCCCTGAGGTATGAGGTAAAAATACTGAACTAGCGACAGTTGATTTGTGAACAATAATCTGCCTTGTATAATTATTGCATCCTCAAATGATATACAAAGTAGCAGACGATCAAACGTACCAGTCATGCTGGCCTCTCGCACCCAGGCGCCAACATCGCCGCGCATGTCTACTGTGTACTCCGCTAGACTGGCTAGCAGGGCATTAGCTACACGCTCTATAAGCGGCGCCATGGCGCCTTCAGGGCCGAGCGTGCGGCAAACCTGGAGTGTGAAATGGAGTAATCGGTAATTGGTGGAGAAATCCAGAAATAGATGTGTAATTGACACGTGATAGAAGTGAAGCTTAGGAAAATTACGTACTAGAGAGTCAAGGATCTCTTTTTCGTGAAACAGTTTCGTTGCATCAAGTTTCAAATAACTTCTCAATACATTTTTTAAATTTCTATAACATACTACCTAGATAGATGAACTTCGACTTTATTTAATTTTATAAAGTATATTTTTTTTTGTTGAAGTTTCACAATATATTAGTTTGGCGGTCTAATTAAAACGGCCGAAATAAACCCTATTTACTTACACGATACTGAAGCGAACGTAGTAATGTCTCAGAAGAACAGATGGCTGATGGGTCAGGCGTTCATTGAGAGAGACCTATGTCCAGCAGTGGACCCATAAGGGCTGATGATGCTGATGATTGATGTCCTAAGTTTACGCGAATGTTACTCATTACAATAAAACTACTTTTACGGATTTTATCGCGATTTATTAACACTTTACTTGCCTGGTTTAAAATCTTAGCGCTCCCTCTTATATCATTTTCTGGCGAAATCTCGACACACGTAGGGATGAGATCATAGTCTCGGCATCTCTTCCAGAATATTAATGGTATTAGAAATTTTACGCGCTTTGACACGAAATCTTCCAGGCGACGAATTTTATTTGCGGTTACCACTATAATAGTTTTATTGTAATAATGAACTAAACGGTTAGAGCGAGAAAGAGGGAAACTACACGTGTGTTCTCTCTTGCACCTATTGTAGCAATATACGACCAAGTTACCTCAGTGAGTCCGAGCACCGCGTCCCGCCGCGCCTCCGCCCACTTGAGCGTGTGCTCAGTGACTTTGGTACATTCGATCAGCGAGTTCACCACGAGCTCCAGGTTTTCAGCCAATATGAACTCTGGTAGGGATCCTGTAACCATATTTCTAACATTGTAGAGCGAAATTGTCATCAAAACTTTAATTTTTCTAAGTCTTAAAGATTTTTACTCTTCACAGAAATACTGTTTATAAAGGTCAAAAACTATATTATTGCTTGTAATTTTACCCAGACCCGAGAAGAGTCGGCGAAACAAACTCAGCGTGTCTTTCTCGAACAACTATCGCACAAAAAAAAAAAACACTCTCACTCACACTATACTTGCGTCAAGTACTTAGCTCGCTTCGCGTTTTAGTGGAAATGTAAAGTGGGGAAAGTGGTTACGTCGTTAACACTGAGGTATGCTGAGTGGTAAGTCCTTAGTCTCGCTATGCACGGGGGCGAGTTATAACTCGATGTGTATAATTTTACCTATAGCCCTCGCGTACCCCATCCTCAGCACCAGCCCATTGACGCCGGTGTGGCCCAGCTGCTCGCAGTACTTCTCGATGAGACAGCGCCTCTGCTCCCTCATGGGCACCTCGCCCGTGTGCTGCGCGTCGTCTCGCAAGTACTCATCGATGACCAGCGGCAGAGCCTCGGTCGCTCTCTCTCGTACTACTTGGACTTCGTGCGCGAGACATTCCTCTATTAGATTCAGCCAGTCGTCTGTTAAGAAACAATTCCTTAAGTCAGGGGGTACCCAAAGTATACGCCGAGGGGCACCTTCCTTAACGACTGGACAGCTGGTAATTGAAAATATGAATGACGATCACAAGGCTCGTGTGGTACGTGAATCATGGTGGCAAACAGTTGAACAAAATTTTGATAATGTAAGTATGTTGGGTGTAATTTTTGACAATAATATTTTTGTAGCTATGTTTTATGATAGTTTCCGAGCTAATTAGTCAGGAATTTCGCCGCAACCTTAAAAAGTTTGGGAATATCTGGTGTAAATATTTTCATAGGTTTACGCGAATGATATAATGAAAATACGGAAGAATTTGTGTAGAAACGGTTGCAGGGTTCCTAGGCAGAATGTTTTTCAATTTTGTAATATTTTAACTACTGCGTTTTTTGTTTCTTATCATCAATTTTTCATTATGTGATGTAGATCTGGTACATTACCAATTGGTTACCAAGGGCAACACTCACCTATGTAATTGGATAAACATAGTAATACAGAAGAAAAACTAAGTGTAGACAGTGCCTCAGTTCTGAATAAACGACTCGTATCAGAGTAGTCCCGCACATGGCGTGTATTATGAAAGGTAAACGCAGCTGGACGCGCACACCTTCCGCAGCTTTATTTTAGTTCATCAGCAACTCGGAATAATCTGGTGGATATTGAACACATGATCAGATAAATAAACTATATAATATTTCCACCGGTTTCCACTTATCGTCGTCAGGTAGCTATGATGTATACTATCGTAAATGTAAACCTATTTAAATAATTGTGGCAATAGTATAAGTCTACTTATTTAATCAAGTGTTGACATGAATTTCCATCAAGAAGTGACAACACATTCAATGAACTAAATAACTACAGTATTGGTTATCCAGCCATATAGAGCTCAGTGTGAAGTTATTTTAGAAGGAACGCGCACGAAAGCTTGACGGACGAAGCAGAGTTAGGGTTGGACTGCTCGCCTTCGCAGCGTATATTCCGTACTCCTTGTGACTAGTTCTACCGCCGCAGTTGTATAATAATGAGTGAGTGATAATTACCGACGACGTCGGTGTGCGCGTAGGGCGCGTGTGCGAGGGCGAGGCGGCCGACGCAGTGGCAGGCGGCCTGGCGCACCAGCTCGCCGCCGAGCCCGCGCAGCTGCTGACGCCGCCGCAGCGACGCGATCAGGTTCCGCACGCCTTGCCCAACCTCCGCAGGTATTAGCGACGCCGCATTCTTACCTAGATATAGATATACATATGTTACACTTTTAATCCTTGAATCTCGTTTGTTCTCCATCAAGTCGTGACACAAATACGAGACTAATGGAAGTGTAAGTCTCGTATTCACATATGAAGGGTATAAAATGGTTGTATATCCCTCCAATTCCATAAGCCTCCTGATGCTGGTACGCAGCCAATGCAGGTTTAACAACCTCTTGTTTAAGAAGGCCTCCCTTGGGGCAAACATTTTTACTCTTCTCAGGCGTCTTGGCTTCATCACGGAGTTTTCCCGTGTAAACAGACTAATCTTCCTACAGACAAAATGTTAAACGAGTAGCAACTCAATTTATTTTTACAAGTCATTACTATGTATTTATAAATGTTAATCTAAGATTGTGAAGTCATCTTACCGTCAGGTAATTCGAACTGTGAGAGCGCGTGTGTAACCTCTCCGATGGCCAGTATGGCTCCATGGCGCACATTCAAATCTATTGATTCCGTTTTTTTCATCAATTTCGGCATCACCTCAGTAGCCACATACTCCGGCATCTACAACAAAAGATTAGACTATTAGACAAGTAGATAGTGATAAGTCACGTGTACACATGATAAGCATCGGCTATGTTTTAGTTCATTTGCCAGTCCCTGTGTAACAGTAACTCCTCCAATAGCGGCAATAGCGAAGTGCAGTATATCAGCTATCTAGTTATAGCATCCAGTGACCGCAACCCAAATTACCTTATCCGTAAGTTTATTGAGTGCTTTCGCGGCGAGCTCCCGAATGGCGCAGTCCCAGTGCTCAACCTTGAGGTCTGTGAGGTGGTCTATGAGGCTCTGAGTGTACTCCGGATACTGAGCCACCTGCGGCGCGACCGTGAGATACGCGCCCACGCGTGGGCCCACAGACTGGAAGTCCGCGGTGGTAAGCACGTCTATGCCGTGGGGAAACATGCCGTGACGGCCCACGTTCTCTTGATACGCCGCGGACGCCGCACGACGACAGTTTATCTACAAACGAAAAACAAAAAAGAAGTAAGATACACTGCCCTTCGATCTCGAATTAACACATCTTAAAAAATGTTCGAGTGTTAGAAATTAAGGTCTGTGTAACCGCATAAGTTACACGTTATGCATCTGCATATCTGAGGAGTGAAAGAAAAACGTGTCGTCACACGCATGTGCGAGCGAGAAGTATCTCCATGGTCGTAATTGCCAAATTCAGCTGCAGTGCCTCTTACTGTTAAGTATCTGGTAATTGAACATCAAGTAGAATCCAAGTTACCTCTCGGTCGAAGCATGCAGTGGCAATCAGCGACGTCGCCAGTAAATGAGCGTGTGGCGCGAGCGCATCGGCATGATACGCCCTCGCGAGCGCCCAAGCGGCGTGGCAGGCAGCATCTCGCGCCGCGCGCCCCCCGCCGCCGCCGCCCGCGCGCGCTTCGTCCCGAGCCAGCGCACGCACCGCGCATCGCACACACGCGCCTAGCTGAGCAGGCGAGAGCAGGCCTCGCCTACCTTTAGAGTAAACATATTTTGATGGCAATCCAAGCTAATGGACAGGTATAGTTATTAAACTTTTAGTCGATTGGACGCTTATCGTAAAATCAAATGCACCAACGTAATATTGTTTTTGGAGTAGCATATACGCGGAACTTAGTTACCATCGCTCCCTTCAGATGGCCTTATAGTTGTGTATCCTTTATTTTACATATAAAAGTTTCCACTTGCACCGTAATTTCATAAAATGATACAAATCCATTTTTTCTTATGGAAAACTAATACACAGGCTGCGATGTATGTTAGTAGCGGGCGGTGAGCTGTTTTGATGTGCACTGAAAAATGCCTATGAGTATTGACCGATAAATTCCAAAAATGACGACTTTTACAGAGCGTTTACAATGTAACGCATTAATAACTAACATAATTCCAATTAGAACAAATCGAATTGTGGAACAAAAATAAGTAATTGAAAGTTCAATTTTCTAAATTATTACTCACCAAGATATTTAGCAGAAAATGTAATAGAAATGGAATAACATTAGTTATTACAACGACGAACAAATAACATTAATTATTATTACCTAATTCTGCCAAAGCCATGCAGGCTCCATGCCAAGCGGTGTCTCGCTCGTGCTCCGCGAACAGCGCAAGCACGCTCTCGCATACATCAGCCGCCGCGAGCGCGGGCAAGCGCGCACCGATCCGCCCCACGCCTTTCGCCGCCGACCACCGCACCACAGTGTCGTCGTCGCGTAACGAACACAGCAACAGTTCTACTACGTCTTCTACCTACAATTGCGTATTTTTAATAGGAGGTGGCACAGTAACGTGCGTGGGTTAGTTACTAATGACGTACGTAAAAATTACTAAAACCAAAGAAAAAAAGCTGTGCGTGTGACAGTACCCATTGGCGACTGGAATTTACTCTTTAAGAACGAGCATGTACCACGACGTTTCACGACGAATTATCGGGAAAAGCCAAGCAGGCACGAGAGTGTGACGGTCACAGTGTTACGAGAAAGGAGAATCTTAGGTTGCACCGTCCTAATTTGGCTATCAAGCAGGAGTGCTACTAATCCATAGATATGATTTTGTATATCAGAATTCTACTCTGGAGAAGGAATATAAAATGTGCAAAAACTCGTAGTATTATTATGGGGAATTTTATTTTGTTTCCATTCCAAGGGTTTTCCTATGCTGTAATAAAATATCACAACAAGCAATCCGAGCCTTTTGACTACTACCGAAGCCCATAAGATCGTTGATAAACAGAAGCGTTACACTCGCTTGCTCCCCTCCCCTCTAATGGGCCACCGGCCCTCAAAACAGCACGAAACGCGACGGCAGAGTAGCTACTTTACGCCAGCATCGTGCGAGCGAGAGGTAACCCCAGACGTGCCGACCCAGTCCGGCCGCAATACAGAATGACATTACTTATAAGGTCCTCAAAAACTAGGTGTCTGTCTGTACGTCATCGATTTTATCAAAATCTACTGAATGGATCTTCCTGTATTTTCATCCATAGATAAAGTTATTCCCTAGGAAGTTGGTGTTAGTAAATAATTTAAGGCCACAATCTCGCCCATGTTATTCAAGGGCGAATGGCTCCTCAGTTCATAAATTAATAATTAGTATTCTGTTATAAATCATATCTTGATCAGAATTATCTTGCCTGTATTATTTCGCCTGAAGACAAGTTAACACAAACGTTTTAAACATACATATTGAAATTATATCAATTTCAATATAAAATGTCAAGACAGTAATTGTTTGCAATATAAACTGTACCTCTTGGGGAATGTCCTGGTCATCATCATCAGCTGGCGAAATTATTGGTTCAATGTCCCCTGCCGCTACTGCTCCACTCAATGTCACAGCCAAAGATCTAGAACCTCGTGTATAACGCCAAGTCGCCACTCTTGGCTTAAGGAATGTTAAACCTATGATAAAAACACAATTATGTTGATCATATTTTCGATAACATTTGAATGTATGAATATATTAATATAATGTATCGGTCATGTTGGTGTTCATTGAGAGAGGCTTATGTCCAGCAGTGGACCAATAAGGGCTGACAATGATGATGATGATATATAAATAAGAGGCAGTGCCATGCAGCCGAATTGGGCTATCATGACTAGGGAGGTACCTCTCGCTTACATATAACTGCTGTAAAGTTGTCACTTTAGTGTTGTCACACTATTATCACATTTAGATTCGTGTGTACACTGGCTATTGGAAGCAAGGAGGTCTCATGGCAGTCATCTTAGGATAAATAATGAAGTAATTACGATGTCTATGGGCAATGGCAGTTGCCCGAAGACTGCAATTGTTTGTTTGCATTCTTTACACTATATAAAAGAATGAAAATATTCTTATTATTTAGAGAGGTCTCGTGCGCAAAATGTTTCTAACATAGTGTGAGCCTTTTAAAAATATTTTCAATATCTATGCGGTTCATGAAAAATACAGGACAGACTTACCCAACCCACCGGCACCCCCTACCGGCTATTCACAATCCCCATGAAACGTGACACTGAAGATGTCACTTTATGGTTGTATCATGTGAGCGGGAGGTAGCCCCTCGATCGAACTGCCCCACTCCAATACATCATGGTGTTACCTCTTACCAAGAAAGATCTTGAAAAAAGTGTTAATTAAAGTGATTAAGATGAGCAAGGAAAAATTATGCATAGCCCACAGTAACACCCTTCCATTTAACTAGTACCAAAAGTGTATTATTAGAATGAAAAATGAAACATACCAATTCTTTGCACAATTTTCACTCCATATTTTCGTACCAACATTGCTTTGTGTTGTTCATATTTTTGGTTTGTGACCCATTTGAGAAGCTTTGAAGCAAAAGGCAGTAAGTCGTCTCTTTTTCCATGTTTCAGTACTGCTGCAACAGCAGCTAATACTCCATAATGTATTGTTTCTTCTTCTTGTATATTGGAATGTAAGTCACAAGCCCAATCAAAGAATGTACCCATGTATAACTCTTTCACATCCGACCTAAAATTTACAAAATGTGGGCAATTATTATCAAGACAGCATGAATTTAATTCAACATTACTTTTGCCTTATTTGGCTTAAAATATATAACGAAAATAATAAACAAAGAAAAGTTTTAAACAATTTTTCAAATACAATGAGAAATATTTTGACAATTCTTCTTCTTTTTATTTTAGCAATAATGCTAGTTGATACTTTTTTAATCACTGTGCTTAATACCTGACCAATTTTTTATATTAAAATATCAATTGTTCTTCCATGTCTCACTCACCTAATGAAAAACTTGGAAGCCAAGTAAGCACTTGCTTCTGCACATGAATCTTTTGATAAAGCATAAATCTTACAAATGTTATAGATTCTCTCCATCACTGTCAGCTTTTTAGATGCGCCGGCACCTAAAGCATAGCGTATTGATATTTATTTTATACTCATACAATATAATATGTAAAGTAATATAAAGGATGAATTTCTGGCTTTAAAATAAAAGTAAGATTTGTATGCTAACATCATGTAAATAGAGATATTTTTGGATTTTCTGATTTAGTTACTAATGTTTTTACAAAATAACAAGGATCTTGTAATTTATCTATTTTTTGTATATGACAATTTTAGTAAGATTAGGATTTCCAGTTTTTTAGAATGAATGAAATGTTTCTTTATTGTATTAGATAAAAATAAAGAGAACAGCATAAGAAATACTACCCTTTTATCTATTTGTCCTTATATTTTTTTCTTGCTTGCTATATCTGATAATAGTTGCAACTTCTTTGCAAGAAAAAATGAATTAGAACTATTGATTGATTGTTGTTGATAAACCAAACCTAGCACCAAAATATCACCAGAAGGCTTTATTGGTATTGCAAAACATAGAGTACTTCATGATGAAGAGGATGATACATTATTTTAGACAATACATTATATATAAAATATGAAATATTGTTAATTAATCTTATTTGAAAATATAATATTAATATTAACTAATTTCACCATACCTTGTTGGTCAGGAGCAAAACCATCCAGCCTGCTCATGTGAAATGGAATTATAACCACTATAGATAGCCACAATAATAACACAAATCTGCTGCGCCATGTTTCTTTATCATTAGGATCTTGTACTTCTAAATATGTTAGTACTGTAAGCAAGTCTGACACCTAAAATAAAACAAATTTCTTTTGCATCTTTATCATAGTCAGTCCCTGTTTACATACTGGTTAAGTAAGGAGTCTATCAAGACATGAGAAAACAGGCAACCCTTTGCTACTTGCATCAATTTCAAACAGCAAGGGGCTCTCTTTGCTGTTTGAAATTGATGCAAGTAGCAAAGGGTTGTCACTCTTTTTTTCTTATTTGATTTATATTAGTTTTAAATTAGTGTTTCTATTATAAGTTACAGTCATACCTCATGTGGTAGATGTCTTACAACCACTTTGTAACCGCGTACTCTTATAATCTGATACATGTAATTAAAAGTTGCGTGTTTTAATTCAAACGGAGATTCTTTATCCTTCACAAGGTTCATAAATTTGGCTAGTATTTTATCTAGATATGGATCTAGAAGATGCGGCTGCTCATAATATTGTTTCAGTATATTATACAGTTTTTCGTATTCTACTTCAAGTGCGGAGGAATTATAGATATTTTTCACATTATCGATTATTCCTAAAACCTCTTCAACTTCTGAAAAGTGTTCCAGAGCACATCCTAAGCCTGTGTTGTCGCAGTCGTCGTCTCGGTTCATGTCTCCATCCAGAGCGACCATTTTAATTTTTTATATTTACCACATAAATATGTAATGAAAAGAATCAGCAATAAATAAATGATAAAATACGCAAAACGTTCTACTGTCCTAATTATTATATTAGTTTTAAAAAATCACAATACAAAGAACAATTACTATTCAATATTTATTTTTTCACTTCAGCATCTGTCATAAAACTCAAATAGCAATTGCCATTTGTCATCACGGTCTATGGATTTGACACCCTTCAAATTTAATAAAAAAAAACGGATTTAGGCTATGACCATGCCCTGGCCACCCTAAAGTTAATTTTGATAAATTAAAATTGATTTTAATTCTCAAAATATTTTTTTAAAGTTGTCTGTAAGATGGTTCGCCGGCGATATTATGAAATATAACTTGACATTTGTACTTGACATTGATGATGTAACTTGGACATTGATATTATAAAATATAACATAACTAAAGACGACTTAAACTGCCCTCCCGGTCACCGACTTCGCCCATTCGGAACAGTAATGAACTTTTGGATGAGACTTCTCATGTTAGAGTCCGTAAAAATAATTTAAAGTGATTCCATGTAATAAAAAACATATATATATAAAAATTTTGGCAGTCACCCCCTGTTTTACAACGGGTACAAGGAGCACATATTCCTCCTACACTTTAGTCTCATTTTTCTTATAAGAGGAGTACAAATAGTGGACCCCTGAGTTCAGTTGACTTTACCTGTGTTCATCCCAGGCTACTGAGCACCGAACACTTCCACGACAAGGCTTGAACTATGGTGAGGATTTATGTACTTTCTGCATTATTATAATTCAATAACTACCAACACTTCGCAGTTTTGCTCGTTTACTCCGGTTCTATTGGTATATTCAAATCCGACTTGTTGTTTCAGATATGAGAAAAACTGCTAGTGTATGGTTGTGTGCAGATGTGTAATTATAACTTTGTTTCAAGTCGAAATGTTCTGCCTTTTCCGTTTGAAAGCTAAAGTCAATAACAAGTGAACAAAATATGAAAGGCGTCGTAAGCAACTCATAAAATTGCCCCTTATACTAAATATAGAAAACAACATCCTTCAATTTATAATATTTTTATTCGTTCGACGATGACTAAATCAACAATCTTAAATAATGATAAATACTATGTTGAATATTGTATACCTATATCTTAAAGTGTCGAAATTTTTAGGCATCCCTAGTGTCTATATTGAGACGAGTATTGACAGGTTGTCAAGAATCGGCGAAGCGCTTGTACTTTGTGTGGCACTTTAATTTTTAGTGCGTTTGGTTTGATTTGTGTGGGATTGTGATCAATTCAACTAAAATAAAATGATATGTTAAAATATCATGGCCAATCGTAGGTTTTTATGATTTTTGTTTTCATTGTTCTGTTTACTATTTTTAAAGCAACAAATAAACGCCTCATTCAAACATTAGAAAACATTACAGAAAACCGAGGACCAGCCAAACGTAAGGTAAAGCCTGTGGAACCTCAGTCATTACTGGATTTTGATCTCGGTGAAGGTGAGAGCTCTGATGATTCTGATTTTCGTATCGAAGATCATCCCGAAGAGAGTGATGACTATTCAATTAATACGGACGATGACGATAAGAGTGAGTATAAACTATTACTTTCTCTATAGATCAATTCCATTGTAGTATGTTTTACTTCCACTTGTAGGAGACATTTCCCAGTCCAGTACCACCAATACCAATTTATACTAAAACTGAGTATTGTGTTCATAGGTGTGCTTAATGAAGTTTTCTACAAGTTTTTAGGCATGGTATCCTATAGAAGGTTGTCTATAAAAAAAGGTGACAGAGTATTACCACACTTACTGCAATAATCAAATGATTGCCTCTAATAATATAATAAATGTTTTGAATGGTTTTGCAAAAGTGATTCCCGAGTAGTTTTTTCTATTTATTAAGACCCTAAACTTTCCGAACTCTTACTAACATTTGGGTGACAAAACTCATAAATTAATGACACTGTGTATAATATCATATATATGTCACATTGCTTCTTGAATTTATGCCAATTCCATTTTTTATGCCAATTGATTCCCGGAATTAGTAATTTGGCATAGAACTGACTAAAAGGACTATTCTGATAATTACACTATGAATATATAAAAATTCAAGTTGGCAGATGATCACTGCTGGACACAAAAGTGTCACATATCTACATATTTGAATAAGCAGAAAGATTATTTGATAACGCCCTGGCTCAGTTTGTAGTGTGGTGGTTAGTCAGCATGTTATGCCAGTGGTTGCGGGTTCGAATCCTAGGTATTTCAATTTACTAAGTTTGACATACATATACTAAGTATGATTTGTACTTCAAAGTATGTACATATAACATCATATAGAATATTATCACTGGATGTGATTTGTCAGACTACAAGGTATTCTTTTGAAAAATAATCTGGACTATAGGGGGTTAAGGCTCTATAATCCAACAAATTTGATAGTCCCACACAGCTCTGCATAATATTTGTGGGATTAACGGAGGTCCACTGCATATAAAAAATTGACTTCAATTCAATGATCTGAATCTGAATATCAAAAAAATTATCAATTTTCTTTCAATGAGGAATATGGATACTTGATATGACTGAACATCATGAGAAGAATATGATCTCAGCATTTACAAATTTTAATTAGTTTACATTACATGAAATACAAATTGTGTGAGTCAAATTACCTTTCCCTACAGAAGGGGGTGCACATTCTGCCAGTTCAGAGGATCAATCAGGCTCTGAGGATGATAATGATTACAAAAACACGAATAACAAGCTATCTGTAGATTTGTGTGTCACAGACCTTCTGGAAAAGGCTAAGCAGCATGAATTCAAAGTAAGATAAAAATATTCTTAATTTCATTTAGATACTTAAGTATTCAAATTTACCTCCTCTTTCCATTGGTGAAAATCACATGAAAATTCAGTAGATTTTTTCATTTTCTCATTTTTTTATTCATTATTCATTTCAGACGATTTAGTTCTATAATAAGTAGAGATGCTGATAAATATCTATAAAATTATATCCCTAGACTAGCTACTGCACTTAAATCGTTTACAGTAATTGCTTATTGGTGAATGTGAGTAGCAAGGGATTTGTTATACTAACTTAAATCTATTAAGTTCTTATATGTTAAATATTTTAAGACACATTGTTAACACTTTTAGTTTCCTGACTTGGCAAACGTCTTGATATGTGCTGGATGCCTGGGCTCAAGAAGTGATGACTTGAATGAAATTGTTGAATGTGATGGATGTGGTGTTACAGTTCACGAAGGTATAATACAATTTCATTATTTTGTAAATAATTAAATGATATATCATAAATAAATAAAATAATGGTTAAAAGTGGGCTTAGTAGACTTGGTTAGCAGATTACTCTTAAATAAACTTATTGGTATCAGCTACCATAATATTTTTTTATATTATGGCTGAAAGAACGATTACTCAGAGCCTTTTGAAGCCCACCGATGCCCATGAATTGCTAATACTGCCTAAATTTGAACAACAAATGGCACAATTCAAGGAAAAATCGAATAGAGATGGAATATATGCATTCACATAGGCGAGTCCGAGTCACTCTTGGCCGGTTAGTATGTATAATGTGTAATAATTATTCAGTTTACACAATGTGATCAATTATATTTTGATGCTGTGTGTGATGCTGCGTGAAGGTGTTTGTTAAATCATTTTTTTGTTAAGGTTGTTATGGAGTATCAGATGTCACTAGTGAGTCTAGTACAGTCAGCTCTGCATCAACCGAGCCTTGGTTTTGTGAAGCATGTAAAGCTGGTGTCACAGATCCCAATTGTGAATTATGTCCAAACAAAGGTAAGATACTTATTACCATTTGTAACACCAATGCTACATGTTGTAATAATTCAGTTGTTTCATTTATATCAAAGTTATTTTACCATTGTTTAATTCAGCAATTTATTTATCTATATATACCCCACTTAAGCTATCTTATAGGAACATAAACCGAAACCTAATACAAAATAAAAATAATAATTACACTAATACAACATCCCATTAAACCTCTGAAGGCCAACTTCACCCGTTCCATCCCCCTCTCGATGAAGTGGTAACAACAGTGTGTCTAAAGGCTGATTTTAGTCTCACGCTCACCGTCAGCGCTCATAGCTCAGCGTGTTGTTTGTCAGCGCTGAGGCTCAGCGTGGCTCGTTTTAGTTTAGAAAAAACATATTTACTCGTTCTATAATTATGTGTAATCATGGCAAAGTATAGGCAATAAAACAATATAGGTATTTATTATTGTTATGTTTCATATTATAGGTAAGACAAAAAAAATAACATAAATGACATATTATTAGTAATTAAACATAACACTTCGCGATTCGCCATGACTGTACGCGCTGACGACGTCCGCTCCGTTTGTACTAAAACGCTCTCTGAACGCAGAGGCTCCCGAGCGATCGTCAGCGCCGATAGCTACGCGGGGCCGACGCGCGACGCGTACGGACGCGTAGCTATCGGCGCTGACCACCGTGCGCGCTGATAGCTACGCGTCACCAAAAAATGCTTCCTAAAAGTTCATATATCTAAGCCATCAGAACTAACTGTGCGCGAGCCGTCGGCGTGAGACTAAAATCAGCCTTAGGAGGATGCAGCGCACCGCGCGCGACAGTGGAGCTTGCTTTGAAAGTCTTGTGCGCGTAGTCGCCTTGGACTTGTGTAGGAAAATGATAAAATAATGGTTAAAATTGTAAGATATTAATATGGGATTTATTCTATTTTATTTTTATTTATTCGGAAAACAAACAGTGACATATAACCAGTAAGATATTGACAGAAAAAACTATACACCAATTAAATGTTTTCACATACAAATAGCAATTAAATATCTTGCTCGTCGTTCTCAGAGATTAATTAAAATTAATGAGTGTAACTTTATGTACCTGCTTACAGTATAGTTTTGTGCATAATAACTTTCTTGAGTTATAATATAAAAGCTTTATTAGCCGAAACCTATATGTTAGATTCTGTTTGAGACCCGTGAAACCATAATTCTGTCAAAGTTCTTTGGAAATCTCGTGCTGTAGAGGAAAGCAAATCAACCCACAGAAAGAATTCTGTCTGTAGTTCGCTAAGGTCTGTGGAATATTCAAACATGTTGGTTGCCTAATAGATTTGTATGGTACCTTCAGGTTAATCTTCGAGAGTAAATGTGGTGAGTCTACGCGACTTTGAAATATTTTAACAAAATAATGTCGGCTATTTCTCGTCTTTTATATAACGGTAACAAATGATGTCTGCGGCACCTTGCGTCGCAATTGGAGTCATCAATTCCTAGCCTGTATTGTAAAAATTTTAGAAATCTTCGTTGTATGGATTCAATTCTATTAATATGAACGCTGTAACAGGGATTCCATCTATCAATATCTTACTTGTGAGCAGTACTCTAGGACACAACGCACCAAGGAACATTAGAGAATCTTTATTATCTTTATGTTACTCTTAATTGTGAACTTGATCGGAAGACAAAGCCCATAATTTTGTTCGCCTTATTGCAGATCTGGTCTATATGTCTTTCATAAGTTAATTTAGAATCTTGAATGACTCCAAGATCTCTACTGTTATCTACCCGCTGTAACATCTGATTGTTTATTTCATTAGTTGTTTGTATAATGTTAAGTTTTCGAGTGACCCTTCTTCAATAACATTTGTTAGTGTTCAGTTGTAATTTATTACGAAGGCAGTACTGTCCATAGCGTTTTAAACCATCTTGCAATAGCTTAGAGTCGTGAATTGAATCGATTTCCTTAAATATTTTCATATTTGTGAAAGTTGGATTTTTGAAAACAAGAAGCTACATCATTTAAAAAATGTTAAAAATAATGGACCTATCAGAGAGCCCTGGAAAACTCCAGAAGGGACGTTATTCCAGGTTGAAGAGAAACCATTCACTACCACCGCTTGTGACCTGTTTTCAACGTAGGAGGTAAACCATGGGAACATATTTCCATAAACTCCAGCGAACAGCAGCTTTTGCATAAGTATTTGATGATCAATACTATCAAATGCTTCGCTGTAAATCGTGAAAATAGCATCAACTTGTACTCCAGAATCCTTGCTCTCTGTAACGTAGTCTGTGAAAGATAATAGGTTAGATGAAGTTGAACGCATCCTTAAAAATCCATACTGTTCTGGAATAAAAAATGATGACAGCGAAGAATAAACATGAGAATATACGTTCAAATATTTTAGCAAAGAGGCACAATTTCGATATAGGTCTGTAACATCGTTTTTGCTACCAGCTTTATGTGGGGGAATCCTTAAGTGACTGAACGCTTGAATATAATACATAGTAGTACACATAGTGGTTTTGCGCATTTAATGGCAAGCTTTGTCAAATCCAAAGACTTTAATAATTTTAAAACTTAATCTACGGTGATTTCCACATTGCTAATATTGATTGATATTGAATTGAATTAAAGGTGAATTATGTAAGCTATTGTTGTGGGTCAATGTGGATTGAAAATAGGATGCAAAAAGATTACAAACCCCTTCACCAGTATCTTCAGACTACCCCTCATAGTACAATGTTGACGGAAGTGAATTAGATCCCTTTTTATTTGACTTTACGAAAGATCAAAACATTTTTGGGTGCTCAATTATTGCGTCTTCAGAGCGTATTATATAGGTATTATAGCACTCTCGTTCCATTTGCTTAACTCTACTTCGAAGGAGGCAAAACGTATCATGGTCAGCTGTGTTACCATAAATCTGATATTTTTTATTATATTTGTATTTTTCCTTCATTAGTTTTATAAACGGACAACTGTACCATGGTGGAAATGAGGTGGGGGTAATTATTTTGTGAGGGACGTGTCTATCTATTATGTTATATAAATAATCGTAAAATTTATCGACGGCTTTATCAAGAGGCGTATTATTCTGGTCCAGGTCCCAGTCTATCTCATTTAATGATAAAGAAATAGCCTCGTGGTCGGCTTTGTTGTAAAAATACTTTAATTTACGTTTTGTTTCGAAGTCATCCTCCCGAGCACAGTTCAAACTTATATGTAATGACTGACGGTGAGGGTCCTCTGGTAATAAAGGAACTCTGGTAATTAAGTTATAATCTCCCATTATTAAAAACAAATCGTTAGGACACGAGGTAACGATAAACGACAGCTTCTCTGAAAAGTTTTGGAGTTGAATATTAAAAGAATTGCCCAAGTTTTCCTTACACAAATATGTAGTGCAGATGTGAATTTTGTTTGTGTGTGATCGCCGGTCTGTGTTTTTAGCGTGATCTTGATCCAGACATCTTCAGCAGAAGAGCGCCATTCTGGGCGTTCCACTGCTGCGGTCCGACGGTGAACGGCTAATCCATATCTTTCACGGGTTAATTGATAATTCCTGTCGCGCCGCCAGACAATGTATCTATCGTCAAACAACTTCCTATCACTTATGCCTTTAAGAAGCCAGGTCTAAAGTGCAATTAAACACTAAAATGATAAGTTTCTGTGATTTATATATTGTTAATTTGAGTTGGTTTAGTGGAGGCTTTATATAATTATATTTATCGTCGATAAATATAAATAATAATATCAAACTATTATTAATTTTACGCATAAATAATAAATAACAGACCTTTGATTTAACTGTAGGGTGAATTTAAAATAGTTTCTAAGGGTTGTACGGCATACTAAACTTGAGTTGGGTAGCCCGCAAACAATATTGGTTGCTGTGCACGTTCGTGGGCGCGCTCATACGGGTGAACATTGCATTAGGGGTTGCGTACTTACGTGCGAGATTTGGTTCATCTCAGCAGAACAATGAAATTTATCTAAAATATTTTGCACTGATCGACGAATGGTGACGGCTCTCAAACTTTGCGGCGTTAGTTCGTGTAACTAAATTGTTTACCCATACTAGTGTTTTATTGTAATAACTTCTGTAATTTTTGTGCAGGT